>JAIGNY010001588.1:0-26143 GCA_020152595.1 Chiridota heheva | reverse complement strand
AGGTTCTGTATGGCAGACTACTCTTATAAATCCAGTGTCACTAGCATGCTTCATAAATTAGATTGGCCCCTGCTAATAACAAGAAGTAGGAACACCCGTCTAAAATGCTATATAAAATCAATAACAGTCTTGTCGTCATTGATAATGATAACCTGACCCCAAACGCAAGAATTAATACAAGAAATGACCATGATCTGAATTTTCACGTTCCTTATGCTAAAAAGAATGTTTATAAATACTCCTTCTTTCCTCAAACACTTAAAAATTGGAATGCTTTACCATCGGACATTGTACATGCACCAAGTCTAAAATGTTTCAAAGCTAAGCTTGTTAATTGATTTTTTATTTTGAAATATGTATATATTTTTTTCTCATACTTTTGCTACGCTCGGTTGGCGTGACTTAACCTATTCATATTCAGATTCAGATGATCCTCCCTTACTGGAACTTGGCAAGACTCCTATATGGAGCATAGACGCCAAGCTATAGCCTGCATAGCAGATGCCAGTCTCGTGCGACCGGGACGGAAGTGGATGAACACCGGGTTTTCACCCTACTCTTTTCGAGAAGTGTTCAGAGAACCAGATAGAGTGTGACTGTCCTACCAGGGAGTTGCCAACTCCCTGATTCCACTTAGTTAGATATTGTGGGGAGAGATGAAAAACAATGGAAGATGCGTCATCTCTACAATTATATCACAAAGCTCAAGGTGCCCTGGCGTCACTTTTATTTGCCCCTTGTGTTGGTGGGCACCAAACGTTTGTCTAAAGGATGGGAGAATTTAGTGTCAATGCAAAATATGTGCATGCATAGGGGAATGGAGTCAGATTTCGAAGGTGTACTTGATTGTTAAATGTGCTAGCAATAGTTATATCTTATATCTTAAGCAAAACCAGTATTTTCACATTTATCAGAATGGTGCACATTCATTCACGTCACCCATGTCTAATGATAATACTATAGCTGTATTTCAAGAGGAACACTTGTCACAAGTAAATTGCTTGACACAGCACCATGAAATATTTTACATACCAGTACGTCACTTCCGTTGAAAAGTTTAATTGTATTGCATTATAGTTCTCTCCACATTATTATCAACCAATATTTTCCTTCTAGCATTTCTACTGTTACAACTTACATTAATATTTTCTTATTTGTGATCATTTTCTAATTTTGTTATAATTTCCGTTGTTTGATGCTTTTTACTGGACTTCTACGGTATCTTCACCCGTCCACAAATCTCTAAATTCCGATAAAACATAATGTTACATTCTTGAGGTTTTATGTTTTACAGTATGCACGTGATGGATCAATGGGAAGACAGCTCATTTATTCTCTTTTCAATTTCAGTCATTGAGGATATGTTTTAGTTAGGTGTTGATTGTGGGTATGATAAAGATCCCCGGCAACCTGTTGCTACTGTTCAAAATCATTGGGCTCAGTTCTACAAAAGCCCTGTGGAAAAATAGCCTGAACTTATCTACCTACTGTGGTGTAGCGGTTATAATACCTGTCTACAGACCACGAGGCCCCGGGTTCAATCCTGGGGTGGGTAGACACGCCAGTGCACCACAACTGGTTATCAAAGGCCGTGGACATTGACTTGGTTGTCGATGTTATGTCTGTCCGTACGTCGTACCTGTGTTCTCGTCTGGGTCGTATTAAGCGTTTCGTGATAGCATTTGTACTATCATAAGCGAATACGCAGGCGACGACCCCGTCATTGTAATTGTGTGTTCAACTCTCTCTAGCCTGAACTTTCATGAATACAATATACATTAATTTACTATACTATTATTTTGCTATACAATATTGTGGGTAATATTGCTCCCATTTATACATACACCTTTAATAGAATAGGGCTTTCTTCTCTGTTGTTTCCTATACAAAATAAAATATAAATTGAAGTATTACATTGTGACATGTAACCTATACTGTCTTTTATAAACCCATTTTTCTAAATGTTTGTAAAAAGTCATAATTCAGTGTTCAAGAAATTCTTACCAAAAGGAAAATGGTCTAAGTATTTTTGTTAAAAAAAAAGTTTTGAATCTTTGCCATACCCCCAATACTGCCAATAGCAGGAATAGACGATCGTAGCTTTGTCAGTGACTATTATATGAAGGAAAGACATTTAAAGAGCTGCATAAAGATATCCGCCCAGTCACGCATCTCACATAACAGACTTTGATCAACCTTAATTCATAATTCAAAAATTGATATTCTTTGATTTTAATAGTCTTTCAAACAAGATATATAAATTGTCCATAGACCTTTAAAGCATTAGTTCAGTGGTCAAGCATGTCCATCTTATGTGAAAGCGGACATCAAAAGAAACAACATGGTAAAGAAAGCGTCTTATCTGTATAGAAATGAATGGTGCAGCCTGTAAGTCTACTATGGAATGTTGGTGTCACCATCCTCGCATTCTTAACAATTGTTAATGTATTTCAAAGAAAGTTTATTTAATTGTTTTCACAATTGAAATGATTTTTCCTCGAATTTCTTTAGGTGGTATATTATAAATATCCTTCCTAGATTCAATTTTACAACCTTGTTGACATATCCCATGTTTTTTAAGCTACAAAATCGCAGGAAAAAATATAACAGAATACATGAAGACTTCGGGGAATCTGAGGCTATAATATCACAACTAGTCTGATTTCAGTCGTTTCTACACAAATTATACAAAACTTTAATTTAAGAGATCTCCTTAACCGTATAAGATTTTTGAATGTTTTCTCACCATTTTGTTTCTTTTGAAGTCCACTTTCATATAGGATAGACTTCCTGGACCTCTGAACTAAATTTTTGAAATGTTGAATAATCAGTCTTTTTTGATCTGTGCACATTGTTTTACATGTGAATAGGAATGAGGAGAGCTGAACATTTGTACGGAAGTTCTTGCGGTCTTTTGTATTACTTCTATTTTTGCTACAAGTAGAAAACTTTTGAATGAAGAACAACAGGTCAAAATTCATTGAGGCAAGGGGTAACTTCTTGCAGCAATATAATTTGGCCGCTGATGCATACTACAATACGCTTGTATCAGATTGTGACAATAATCCAAAAAAGCTATTTGGTGTAGTTAAATCTCTACTTAATCAACCTGGTAAACAAACTCCATCAATCATGAACAAAGCTAATACCCCCAATGATATAATGCAATTCTTTTCTTCAAAAGTCTTAAAGATCAGAAATGATGTAGAAAATGTTCCTGTTCAGGTTACCTTCACATCATACCTTAACAATTCATATTGTAATCAACTCTTTACAGAGTTTCAGGAAACTTCGAGATCTGATATTGATATCTTGATTCGTTCTAGCGCTTCAGCCACATGTGAATTAGATCCTTTACATACCAAGCTTGTTAAATTGGTTTGCCCTACTTTATTACCAGAAATTACTAAACTTGTTAATCTAAATTTATCCACAGGATAACTTGTTGACTCGTGGAAGAGCGCTCTCGTTACCCCATTGGCTAAGAAACCAGCCGAACCACCAACGTTAGGTAATTTGAGACCTATTAGCAATCTACAGTTTATTTCTAAACTTGTTGAACGGGCTCTTCTTACACAAATCTTGAATCACTGTGATGTACATTGTCCCCTTCCTAACTTTCAGTCAGCATATAGGAAACATTATTCCACTGAAACTGGCTTATTGAAAATTCACTCTGATATAATGCAATCTCTTGACGAAGGTAAAGTTGCTCTAATGGTGCTTTTAGACATGAGCGCAGCCTTCGATACCATTGATCATTCTATTTTGATGAAAATTTTAGAATTTGATTATGGCTTAAGAGGCACTCTGCCCTAAAATGGTTTTTAAGTTATTTAAGCTCTAGGGCTCAATTTGTTTCTTGTAAGGGCATTCATTCAAGTGCTGTTTATCTTAACCATGGTGTGCTCAGGGGTCTTGCCTTGGACCCCTGTGCTTTACTCTCTACACCAGCTAAAAAATTTCTGTCATCCAAAACCATCTTTTCCCAGGTTTCTCTTATGCGGATGATACACAACTAATTCATGTTTTGGTGACCGACCAATGAATTACTTGTCATTTCTCAAGTAGAAAAATGTGTTGCTGATATTTGTGATTGAATGGTGGCACATAAATTAAAACTTAATAACTCTAAAACTAAATTCATTATCCTCGGCACTCCCTCAAGATTATCTAAAATGAATATCAATTCTATCAAAATTGGTTCTGTTAATAGTACTCCTTCTAAGCAAATTCGGAATTTAGGAATTATTTTTGATAAACATATGAAAATGGAAGAACATATCAAGAAAATTTGGAAGACGAATTACTACTTATATAATCTTTAAAAAAACAGGAAACATGTGCCCCAGACAGCCATGCATACGTTAGTTCATGCATTCACCATAGCGATTTAGATTAACAGTTTATTTCACAATATTCTCAATTATCTCATTAACTTAATCTCCAACGCATCCAGAATAATGCTGCCAAATTACTTGTTAATTGCTACGATGCCCCCTCAGAAGTCCTTCTAAGATCCTTTCACTGGCTTTCAGTTGAATTTTATATTAAATCTAAACTTCTTGTTTTTGTTTTTAAATCCCTACATAAAGTCTTTCTGATGACATTCGCCCCGTTCACAGCAATAGGTATTCGTTACGCTCAACTGATTCTCTCTCTCCTTTTGTCCCCAGAACTAAATGTAAAACACAGGTGACCGTTGCTTTTATCAGGCAGGTCCAGCCCTTTGGAATGCACTGCCTGCCTATATTCGTTCAGTTAACAATATTAGTTTGTTTAAGTCTAAAGTTAGAAATGTACTTTTTTCGCATTGCATTTGTTTAGTTTTATCGTATTGTGAAGTGCATTAGAATGCTTGCAGAATTTTGCGCTCTATAAATGTATTATTATTATCATCATCATCATCATCATCATCATCATCATCATCATCATCATCATCATCATCATCATCATCATCATCATCATCATCATCATCATCATCATCATCATCATCATCATCATCATCATCATCAGAATCAGAATCAGAATCAGAATCAGAATCAGAATTATCATCAGAATCAGAATCAGAATCATAATCAGAATCATTATCATCATCATCATCATCAGAATCATCATCAGAATCATCATCATCATCATCATCATCAGAATTGAAAACAAAATATTCTTAAAGCTTTGAGATTGCAACGTATTTCTAAAATGAGTTTTTAAAGAAAAACAATGTGTATTATGTTAATAAGAATAATGAGTTCATTTGACATCAAACGTATCAATAAATGTATATCTTTATGTTTTGTTTTTCAAACTGAATGTATAGTTGCATAAAAACTAGTTCTTCACACTTGTCATGTTTTTTTCACATCTGGTTCATTCCCGGATTTATTAAGTGGCATGTTTCTTACCAAATGGGGGCATTGTGTCATTATCTGAGACATATCACTGTTATTGTTCACTGACCTATGACAAAATACAAACCATTTTGAATGGGGGAGTTTGATATCCCTACCAAAGGGGGGAAATATAATACTGGGCAGGGCGTTGTTGTATGAGTTTGGCGAAAAGTAATACCGGTTGTATTTTAGTTTGACTTTGTGCGCCCTCCCCCCTTCCCCCCCCCCCCCTCTCCTTCTCCATCCATGCCCTATCTGTATGCATTTCCTGCCCCTTGTCAGAGCCAGTTGATTTCGTCAGACTATTGTGACAAAATATCTTATGGAAACTAGTCCGACAAGCGATGGTTTTATCCTTGCAAATTGTCCTGCGCATGCTCCCTAAATGTAATCATATCCGGCCATGCTTTTTACAATAACGGAGACGTAGTCGCGTGCCGAAGGTATTATACTTCTACGCAAGAAACGCTAATTGCACGAAAAGCATCAAATATTCTATGTCAAATGTGATTCTGAATGTGCATGTGGGACATGTCCACTATCACTATATATATGGGGATTTGATTATTCTAGCGACTCAAGAAAAACTTTGCCCGCACAATTCAAGCGATTACCCCCTTTAAAATCCTTTTCAGTATTAAAATGAAGAGCCAATCAACTGATGACGTTGCACATCTACATTTCCTTGCACAAGTATGATAACAAGATGTTGAAAAGGTTAACAAAATTGCAACCTATTTGTTGCGGCCGCCCCTGTCGGCCGGAAACCGACACGGTCGGATGTGCTGTTAAAATCAGCGATTTATCGGAATCATGCCCGACTCGGCTAGATATCGGAGTAATATGTTCTACCGGCAATATGATTCTTGGCTGCTTGGGCACAGATTTTAGGCAGAGATGTAAAATTTCCGATGTACTGTTTAAATCAGTGATTCATCTGAATCATTCCCAATTTGGTTAGAAATTGGGCCCATGCCCTTCACGCTCCCGACTCGGCATGATGCTGACAACATGATTCTTAGATACCGATCTTAGAGATATGAAATGTCGGATTTGCTGTTTAAATCAGAGAATCTACCAGGAATCAAGCCCGACTAGGTTAGTGGGTTATATGCCTAACCTGATAATAATCATGTCCTCCCGACTAGACATGATGCTGATAACATGATTTCGGATCACCACTGTTAATCGGGCAGGGATGTTGGATGTAGGTGGCGCATCCATCCCCAGAAAGGGAGCGTGAATTTTGATGTCAGCGTACAAAAAGTGGGGGTCAGAGGAACCCCGACAACGGTATTTCTGCAAAAGTAGGGGAGGGGAACCAGTACCTCCCTCCATCACGACACTTCTTCACTGGCTAACTGGTAGGATATACCAGAGATTTTTGCAAGAAAATTGTGTCACGAGAATTGGCGGGAAACTACCTCCCTGCATCACGTGACCTCTATACTCGCTGATTGGTATAGATATACCAGAGATTTAAAAAAAAAAAACTTTGTGCAAAATTACGAGCTCAACATGCAGGAGACATTTTCCGTTGCTTTCCACGTGTTCGTCACCTAATCACCCTTTTTGTCCGAATACAGGAATACGACCAATAAAAGGTTAATTTGTCCGACCTTTCTCAATTTTCTCCTCTACTGGTTTAGTAATGGTAATCCAAATGCTTATCATAACGTTTTAACTTTAGAATTAAACAATTTCTTGTTTTCTTGAATTGAATTTTTGCGACGTTTCTGTCTTTATTTAAAGCAATTTTGATGCATCAAAAACGAGAAATTTTCAGCGCATCCGGGGCATCCCCCTTGGACCCCTGGTAGGGCTTTATCTCAGATCCCACGAGTGGAAAATTTATCTCTGCCTGTTTAAAAAAGTTATTTTAAAATGCTAAAGTTCCATTGCACATGGTGATTGTCATTACACGTGCATGGTGATTGCCATTGCGCGTGGAGATTTTATCGTTATAAACTTTAAGTTTTAATTGGAATTTTGAACGTTGTGTTTGATTAAACTACTAAAGCCATTTTGGGGCATCCAATGTAAAATATCAAAGGCTTTACCCCTGGGCTTTACCGGGGCCTTGAACGGGCTACGGGATCCCACGCCGTTACACGAACGCAATACGTGCGCATTGCTGCCTTTTCTCACCTCGACAACTGTGCACCCCCTCACCCGAGCCAAAAACAAAGTCACTGCTCAAATTAAAATGTTTATTCTTTTTGATTTTTTTCGTGATAGGTTTTTGAGTCAGGCAAAGAGTCATCGTCCCCGGAATAAGGTTCGATATATTATTTTCCCGAAATAATATTCATAAAGACTAGAGGGAAGTGCTTTAAGAAATGACTGATGTGTAAACCCCCCCCCCCTTCCCCACCCTCGCCCCT
Organism: Chiridota heheva; assembly: GCA_020152595.1. Taxonomy (NCBI): domain Eukaryota; kingdom Metazoa; phylum Echinodermata; class Holothuroidea; order Apodida; family Chiridotidae; genus Chiridota; species Chiridota heheva. Next base: position 18,369 of record JAIGNY010001588.1, on the reverse strand, counting down.
TCATTTCTAAACACAACCCTCAACAAACATACTGTGCATGTTATTTACGTCCCTGTCACATGAAATGGATGGTTATATCGGTCTCCACCCTCAACATTCCGTGCGTGCGTGATATTTGCGTCACGGTCAAAATGAATAGATGAGTATCTTGGTTTCCCCACGGATTCACTCGCAACATTTCGTGCATGATAATTACGTCACGGTCACACGGTGTGGACAGATATCTCTCCCCACCTACTCCCCGCCACCCAACCCAGGACTCCACCAGCAACATTCCGTGCATGATAAATGGGTATCTCGGTCTCCCTCGGACTCCACTCACAACATTCCATGCATGATAATTACGTCATGGTCACACGGAATGGATCGGTATCTCTCTCTCTCTCTCTCTCTCTCTCTCTCTCTCTCTCTCTCTCTCTCTCTCTCTCTCTCTCTCTCTCTCTCTCTCTCTCTCTCTCTCTCTCTCTCTCTCTCTCTCTCTCTCTCTCTCTCTCTCTCTCTCTCTCTCTCTCTCTCTCTCTGTACATCTTCAAATGTTTGATATATTATCATGTTTTATTTATGTTTGTTTTATGTTTTATATTATTACGAAATAATTTTTTTCTGCCGAGTAGCCTTTTCAAATCTAAACAATAATACGCACCCCTGGAATGTCAAAGCTTGTTGAACAGACGGCACCAATCTGAACCGACGGATTAAAATCTGAACCGACGGATTACAATATTGGGGAGATTTCCCCCTCTCCTCCGCCCCCCCCCCCCCTCTGGCTATGCCACTGGTAGAAACCATGGGGCCAAGGGGGAAATTTCCGACAGTTTTTTCTGACAAAACTGACAAAAGTGCCTTTCTTTAAATGAAAAGTGCCTCTCGATTACTGTACAAAAAGCGCTCTAACTTTTAACTACCCACCCGAAAACACAGGCTATGATAGTGATACTTACCTCCAAGATATATGTTGAGCTACTACATCATTGATGCTCTACACACTGAGTGCACTTTTTAAAATGCAATAACTCCTAAACGGAAAAAAAGAAGATATTGCTTCTTTATTAGTCCTCTTATCATATGTATGGAAATGAATATTCACAGGAATATTCCTTTGAAAAAATGCATGAATTCCCTAGAATGGATTATACAGTCAGAAGTATGTAAGTAATAACGCGTTTAATTGAATGCGCACTACTGCATTACTGCAATAAGAATCACATTTCTTCCCGTGATTCAGGACCCTACTGAAAATAAGGAATCCTGTTGGATTGAGGGGTGGTACAGCTCGTTGGGATTAGGATTGGGGGTGGATGTGTGGGTCCGCTCGCTGGGATTGGGATTGGGGATGGGTCCGCTCGCTGGGATTGGGATTGGGGGTGAGTGGGTGGGTCCTTTTGCTGGGATTGGGATTGGGGGTAGGTAGGTGGGTCCGCTCGCTGGGATTACAATTGGGGGTGAATGGGTGGGTCCGCTCGCTAGAATTGGGATTGGGGGTGGGTGGGTCCTATTACTGGGATTGAGATTGGGGGTGGGTGATCAGGTCCGCTTGCTGGGATTGGGATTGGGGATGGGTCCGCTCGCTGGGATTGCGATTGGGGGTGGGTGGGTGGGTCCGCTCGCTGGGATTGGGATTGGGGGTGGGTGGGTCCTATTACTGGGATTGAGATTGGGGATGGGTCCGCTCGCTGGGATTGGGATTGGGAGTGAGTGGGTGGGTCCTTTTGCTGGGATTTGGATTGGGGGTAGGTAGGTGGGTCCGCTCGCTGGGATTGCGATTGGGGGTGGGTCCGCTCGCTGGGATTGCAATTGGGGGTGGGTGGGTGGGTTAGCTCACTGGGATTAAAATTAGGGGTGGGTGGGTGGGTCCTATTACTGGGATTGGGATTGGGGGTGAGTGGGTGGGTCCTTTTGCTGGGATTGGAGGTGGGTGATCAGGTCCGTTTGCTAGGATTGGAGGTTGGGTGGGTAGTACATGTGGTATGTCACCGACCCTCCCCCCCTTCACATATTTTCTGGAATTTCCCAATACACATATGAATTATAACTAAACTTTGCAGAATGTCATATTTATTGTTTATAGTAGCAGTAAATTATATTTTATTATCTTACCTTTCTATCCCTCTGCAAAATCCACAATATTAACTAAGCATATTCCACCAACTCACTAAAACATAATACTTATAGGCATACGTGTCATTCTGTTGCAGTGAGAAAATCGTATGTTAGTCTATGTGTGTAGGGGAAAACGCCTACAATTTTGTTCAAAGGTCGAATATGAATCACATTTTGCAAAGTGACATTGGGTATAATGTCAACAAAAGGGCAGCATAGGTGTAATGCATTATTTTACATGCAATGATCGGTTGTATTGGCGACATATCAAAGTATATTCGTTCTAGCATGGAGTTGGACACAAAACATTATGCAACTTACTTCCCGGAACATGTATAGGTATTTATGCAGCCTTTAAGGCCTCCGAGGCTTGGATAGACTGCAAATGTCCATTTTCACCGTGACAATAGACACACATGCACAGCAGTTACAGCCCATGGATATTTAACAAAATAAAGCGCGAAGAAAGGACGTTCATTCTCGCCACTAAGTATGGGGTAGGAGCCCTTTGGCAGAAGGTCCTCACAGAGGTCCTGGCAGAGCCATTAGTAGACGTTTCGGAATCCCCCTCCCCCAAACTCAACAGTTTTACCAATATGCGGTTCCGCGAGCATGATCCAAACATTTGCAAGCACATATTATGGGGCGTGGTCTATGTATACATGTAGGTAGGGCCTACCCTTGTAAACTGACACGAAATATGTGAATGGGAGCTAGGCAATCATTGGACCACCGGAGCATATTCCCTCCCATTATTTGATGGGGAAGGAATGCATGTACCATAGGCAGGATTCGAGGCCGTCGCCACGGGCCAGTGGACTAGGGGGGGGGGGGGGGGTGCGAAAAACGGCGTAACAAGAGGTGTGTGACTCCCCCCCCCATTAAATCGGTCTGCCGGCAAATCAACATCGGTTGAGGTTGAAAAGGCAAAAATATTATCAAATCACATTTAATCATTGTGACTTCGGCAAATGCCGACACATTCAAAAACCTTCTAATTTTTAAGCTTTTATTTTCAAAATCAAAATTTAATCACATCGGTAAATGCCAACACAAACAAAAACCTATACATTTTGAAGCTTGTATCGCAGACCTTCCAGGGCTTCGCCCCTGGTCCTAAAGTAAACCGCTCTTGTATAGCGTTCTTTAGTATGCCCTCTTGTATACTCTCCACTGAAATGTCCGTATTATTTTAAGCCATTTCGAGCATCAAAATCAAGGAATCTTCAGAGCTTCCGGGTGCTTCGGCGCTGACCTCCTGGGTCCCTCCCAGGGCTTCGCCCCTAATTGATTTTGATTTAAAAACAATTCTTTTCATCAATTGAACAATTTGAAATGCACGGTCCACAGGCCATAAACTTTTTTAAAGTCAATTGATGCATTAAATTCACAAATTCTTCAGAGTTTCCGGGTTTCTTCTTCTGGCCCCTACCAGGTCTTCGCCGCTGATTGATTGTAACTTTTAAAAAATATCTATATTCTTTTCATCAAATGAACTGTCGAAAATGCATGTCCTCGTGTAAACTTCATTGAAATTGTTGCATAATTTTAAGCCATTTTAGGGCATCGAAATTACAGAAGTTTCGGATTTTCCAGGGATTTTGCCCCATGGACCCCTACCAGGGCTGGAGCCCTACCAGGGCTGGAGCCCTACCAGGGCTGGAGCCCTACCAGGGCTGGAGCCCTACCAGGGCTGGAGCCCTACCAGGGCTGGACCCTACCAGGGCTGGCCCCTGGGGCTGGAGCCCCCAGGGCTGGACCCCTACCAGGGCTGGACCCCTACCAGGGCTGGACCCTACCAGGGCTGGACCCTACCAGGGCTGGACCCCTACCAGGGCTGGACCCTGGACCAGGGCTGGACCCCTACCAGGGCTGGACCCTACCAGGGCTGGACCCTACCAGGGCTGGACCCTACCAGGGCTGGACCCTAGGGCTGGACCCCTACCAGGACTGGGCTGGACCCTACCAGGGCTGGACCCCTACCAGGGCTGGACCCTACCAGGGCTGGACCCCTACCAGGGCTGGGCTGGACCCCTACCAGGGCTGGACCCCTACCAGGGCTGGACCCCTACCAGGGCTGGACCCCTACCAGGGCTGGACCCATACCAGGGCTGGACCCCTACCAGGGCTGGACCCCTACCAGGGCTGGACCCCTACCAGGGCTGGACCCCTACCAGGGCTGGACCCCTACCAGGGCTGGACCCCTACCAGGGCTGGACCCCTACCAGGGCTGGACCCAGGGCTGGACCAGGGCTGGACCCCTACCAGGGCTGGACCCCTACCAGGGCTGGACCACCAGGGCTGGACCCTACCAGGGCTGGACCCCATACCAGGGCTTCGCCCCTGATTGATTTTCGGAAGTGAACGCGGCCGAGCTGTCAACGTCACTTCCGGTTTTCAATTTTCCTTATTGATAACGAGATATCTAAGATGTTATTGATAACACGTGTAGGCCTCTGTATTCAGTACGGCGAATGTGTGATCGATAACAACGCAGATTTCTCGCGATCAATAAGGAAAATTGAAAACCGTAAGTGACGTTTCCAGCACGGCAGCGTTCACTGCTGAACGTACTCATGGGACGATGCCTTTCTTTTAAAGCTATTTAGGGCAGCAAATACACATAATCTCCCAGAGTTTCACCCGCTGGATCCCTATACCAGAGCTTCGTCCCTCATTGATTTTAACTTTAAAATAAAAATGAAAATCTGCTTTTCATCAAATTTATGATGAACTCCAAAAACGTCCGAATGTAAACTTAATTGAACTTGTATATTTTCAAGCCCTTTTGGGGCATGATCCGAAATCACATCCGAATTTTCAGAGCTACCGGGGGCTTCGTCCCCTGGAACCCTACCAGAAATTTGATCCTGGACCCCACCAGGGCCCACAAGCGGGCTCCTGGACCTCACGCCGTCATACGCATGCAATGCGTGCGCGGTGCCGCCTGCGGCGGCACATCAAAGGCAATATTTTGACGGCAAAAATTACATCTACACCCCTCATTCAAAACCCTGTAACTACGCCCCTGAGACGAGTCGCCCTACCCCAAGTCACTGGCATATTAATTTTTGCATAATTGAGAGGAATTTCTAATTGTGCAGCTTCCACCTTTCATGTTATCTTGGGCGACAGCCCTGGCTGGATTAGGAAAGCTGCAGACGGGAAATCCTCCGACCCCCGCACTCTTTGCCAATATGTATAAGCCTATATCTCTGCACTGTGGTTTTTGTATCTTAATATGATTCTATGAGTTTCCCCCACTCCCACTTTCAGTAGGCAAATCTCGCTCATGGCATCTATACCCTAACTAATAGTTTCAAATAGAAAATAATTGACCCATGTGGCTACCATGGGCCTATATAGCAACCGTTTCTTTCTTTAATGCGGGTCTGAAGGCCTAATAGGCCCACATAAACAATGAGGGACGACTGAGAGGTCAATTCGTACCCTAATCGCTATCATTCCGTGTACGCGGTGTATAGGGCGCGGGTGGGACACTTTTCCCCATCAAAACATAAATGGGCCGAAGTCTATAGGCCTAATTTAGCTCTCAACGTTACAAGTTATTTTGTATTTCTTCTATTCATCTAATAGGTCTAAGCATCGTTACTCCATGTACAGTACTGTCTGCAATCAATTTGTTTTATTGTTGTTAATTAAGTACGAAAGTTTTATTTTGCAAAACGTTTTGCGAAAAGGATACACGGTATCACTACTTTGAGCTTCAGGGTGGTTTGGCCCTGCGCCCCCTTTCCACTGCCGTTTGTGTTTATTTTTCCGCTGACGTTGAAGAGCTTTATGGGGGTAAGGGGGTGTGTGTAGGATGGGAGGGGGGGGGTAATACCAAGTCCTTGGACCCTGGACCACATTCAGTATGCTTTAGCTCTCGGTACGTTTTGTTTCCATAAAAAAAGAACTCTGTTTAAAAAGGGTTCAGTTTCAACGACTATGTCAACCCAGTTTTTCTCTTTCGTACATCATGCTTTAAACAACAAAACTGAAAAGAAATGACCAAGTCAATTTATGTATAAATGCAAACTAGTATGATTAAAATGTGTCTTTATTATTTCCTATTACTGATATATAAGTTGTGAATAGTCAAGGAAGTCACACAGTCAGACAGTGGCTGGTACTAGGCATGACGAACAGGGGCCCTATTTTGTTTTACTTAACCAGCATCAGTCGAGAACAAATGAATTAAAAGGTAGTAGACTATGAAGAACCTCGCTTAGCCACCTATTATATATATTTTTGAAGTTGGATGAGCCCCCTATAGCTGTATAGCTAGAATGTTGATGTTTGAAGTACATCATTCTTAGGATTCGAATCATTATAACAGTAATATTTGGCAGGAGCGGCGAAGCGTTCAAGATATTGGTGGTGGTGGGGGAGAAGGGGGGGGGGGGTTAATGAGGTCAGGTGACATTTGATAACAATATCTGGGGGAAAATAGGTTGGGAAACGTGATAGTGCATGTTCAACCTTTGGGGGTGAGAGGGGGGTAGTCACTTTTACCTTTTAACACGAATATCATGTACACGATAGAAATTGAGAGCGCTCTCCTATATTCTATAGCTAAAAATTTAGCTCTACACCACTTCTACAACATCGATTTTTCAAACAAAAGATGATTTGTTTGACGATGCCATATTATCATCAGGTCACATGTGACGCTTCCGGGTCCGATGTTTATTTTATGGACGAATCTTCTATCAATTAATTCTCGCAAACATAGGTTTAGAAACCGGGGGCACTGGGGGCATGTCCCCTCCCCCTACCCCACTTTTCTATTTTTTAAAAATGACGAAAGTGTCTCTTTTAAAAATGCAAAATGCCCATTAATTACTGTCAAAGGTGCAAGAACTGGTAGAATTTGCGCACACTTAAAAAAATATTACAAAAGTGCCCTTTCAAAGTGAAATTCCCCCTAATTACTGACCAATAGTAGGAAACTAGCAACTTTTGTCAGTCCCATGTACGGGGACATGGGTTCCCACTGGAAAATGTCCCCTTTCTAAAAATGAAGTGCCCCTTTTACTCTACATTATTCTTTACAGACATGGGCAGGGGGCGGAGTATGCATATGACTTTCGGAAGTGCCTCCTAAGCAGCTAAGAGGTCGTGCCCCCACTTTTCTAAAGCTTCCCTGCTCGCAATGATAGTTTCACGTGATGAGGAGTTTGTTAATCTAATGAGCGACAAGACCCATCGTTCGACATGTTGAAGTTCTGATGTTTATGAAACAGAAACCTCTGAACTGCTGAAGGGATACACATCTCGGCCATTCAGTATCTGAGCGAGAGTGAGATTTGATTGTAAATAAAACGTGAAGAATAATCACATCACCCGGATCTAATTCGGATCATTGTTTTGCCAAACGTAGAATTAAGATTTGTTTGACAGCAGCACCCCCCCCTCATCCCCCGAGCCCTTTCCTCCCCCCCGACCAACTTGATTTGAAAGTGAAAGTGAAGACGGAGTCTCCTCAAACTTTTCTTGTTTTGTTTACCAGTCTGTAAGAAAGAAAAAACTTGCATTAAAAAAAAAAAAAAAAACATCTTAAAGTTGACATTAATTGATTGAAAATAAAGCTAAAGCGAAGGGACATTGGGGAAACAGTGGCTTTTCGGGATGTTTTGAGCCGGTGTGGAGTAGAGTCTAGCAATTAAATGACTCCAGCGACGGCTAATATTTGAAAAAAAAAAAAAAGAAAAACGTTTCTAATTCACAGTAAATGAAGAAGAAAATAAAAATGCAGATAATTAATGTTTACCATGCACCCATTTCATTCTTATCAAGTTTGCAAATGTGAAATTTCAATCAGAGATCACACTGTACTGGACATATTTATAACAAAAAAAACAAAAAAATGAGGATCATCTTTAATTTTTGTCTCTAAAAGTATAACTATTTATATGAAACTGTTTCCGAACACGGAAAAGGTCTTTATTACGACTTATATAGGTTCCTATTTCAGATGCAAAGTTTATGGACAGAATTTTAAAATGTGTCAACACTTTGAAGAAAGTGCTACAACAAGAGCCTATTTCCTGAGTTTCGCCCGGACACGATTTTTTTTCCCAAACCAGATAGCAATGGCACAAATTTCCTCTTGTCTGATTGGCTTAAATTCTGGACTCTAACCTAACCATAACCTAGCTCAAATGAGTGCAATTTGTATCCTGTTTGGGGGATGCAAATTGCCTTGAGTTTAAAACCTCCAAGCACAGTTCCATGATCGTTGGTTAAAACATATCTATCTGATTTAAAAATTAATTTTCTAATATGGAATAAGACGGAGAGTGAGTCTGTGACGACAGTTCGTGTATATAAATATCTTTCAATAGTGCCTTATTGTAACATTGGTATTGGTTACATGCTACCTGAAAGAAGTCACCTGATAAATATCAAGTCACATGATCAAAATCAGATTGCTTGCATTTTCGAAAAATCAAAGTTGAGACTTTTTCCGTTGCATACACCGTTGATAATGATATGAGCCACCATGAGCGAGCTGTAGGGAAAAGAAACCCGTAAAGAGTGATTACAAACTTGACTGAATCCAGTGAGCCATGCAGCATAAGTCTAAGAAAGATCTGAGGTAAGGAACGTTAGGCCTAGGCTTAACGTTCGGTTCGCGGCCTGGTGTTCCTAGCGTTATTGCAACCTATGCCCTGTATACTGTATAGTTGCCATAACGCTAGGAACACCTGTGGTTCGGTTCAGGGTTAGTTTTCGTAATTTGAGTTTAATGTCGTTACACCTAACGCTATTCGTTAGGGGCCAGAATCTCGGAGTCTTATTGAGGTGGTCGGTTTGACGTAACCGTGTACGTTCTCAGTACGGTTTCAGTTTTGCCAAGTTGAACTTGAAGTTGAAGGGGAAACTTTATCATAATTTACAGTCAATGGGATATTTTTTTATGAATACTTCCAACTTGTGTCGCCTCAGCCAGTCAGCGAAAAATTAATGGTACTCATAATATATGTTGGAAACTAGTAATACACAACATTTGTTAAGAAAAATAAATTCTGTCGAGTATTTTTAGCAAAATGACAAAAAATAGGTTTTTCTCCTATTGACTGCAAATTCAATGATAACTGACTGTTTGTTTTTCCCTTTGACTAAAGTTTGAGATCGTCAAAAAAGCATTGTTACGTCACCGTGCACCACAACATTCCCGGATGTCCGACCTCCAGAATTAGGCCTAGCATTTGCCTACACAATGATACGTTCTTCTGGCACTGATAATACATCCATGGGATTAAGCATTGTTTGCTGCTAATTCGCACGGATAAATTCAGACAAATCACTGAATCCTTCAATGCTTTATTCCGCTCGACGGTAACATAGGCTAACCAGTAACTTATACTAAAGTTAGGTCTAGGCCTAGCAGTTTGGTACTTGCCCTACCGCGTTCTTTCATGCTGACAGTGAAAGTTTCGTTCCACACGCCTATTGTGGTCCAGGTTCAGTGAGACCACCTCTATGGTGAGACCTTTGCTGTTTATTCCGTTTGCAGTCCACACGTTGTTTGTCCATGGAGGCACCACTTTAGAGTGGCACCACTTTAGAGTGGCACCGCTTTAGAGTGGCACCGCTTTAGAGTGGCACCACTTTGGAGTGGCACCGCTTTAGAGTGGCACCGCTTTAGAGTGGCACCGCTTTAGAGTGGCACCGCTTTAGAGTGGCACGCTTTAGAGTGGCACCACTTTAGGAGTGGCACCACTTTGGTGGCAGTGGCACCACTTTTAGAGTGGCACCACTTTGGAGTGGCACCGCTTTGGAGTGGCACCACTTTGGAGTGGCACCACTTTGGAGTGGCACCACTTTGAGTGGCACCGCTTTTGGAGTGGCACCACTTTAGAGTGGCACCGCTTTAGGAGTGGCACCACTTTGGAGTGGCACCGCTTTAGAGTGGCACCACTTTGGAGTGGCACCGCTTTAGAGTGGCACCACTTTTAGGAGTGGCACCACTTTAGAGTGGCACCACTTTAGAGTGGCACCACTTTGGAGTGGCACCACTTTGGAGTGGCACCACTTTGGAGTGGCACCACTTTGGAGTGGCACCACTTTGGAGTGGCACCACTTTGGAGTGGCACCACTTTGGAGTGGCACCACTTTGGAGTGGCACCAGAGTGGCACCGCTTTAGGAGTGGCACCACTTTGAGTGGCACCACTTTGGAGTGGCACCACTTTGGAGTGGCACTTTTGGGAGTGGCACCACTTTGGAGTGGCACCGCTTTAGGAGTGGCACCACTTTGGAGTGGCACCACTTTGAGTGGCACCACTTTAGAGTGGCACCACTTTAGAGTGGCACCACTTTAGAGTGGCACCACTTTAGAGTGGCACCACTTTAGAGTGGCACCGCTTTTTTAGAGTGGCACCACTTTAGAGTGGCACCGCTTTAGAGTGGCACCACTTTAGAGTGGCACCATTTTTTTAGAGTGGCACCACTTTAGAGTGGCACCGCTTTAGAGTGGCACCACTTTAGAGTGGCACCACTTTAGAGTGGCACCACTTTAGAGTGGCACCGCTTTAGAGTGGCACCGCTTTAGAGTGGCACCGCTTTAGAGTGGCACCGCTTTAGAGTGGCACCGCTTTAGAGTGGCACCACTTTAGAGTGGCACCACTTTAGAGTGGCACCACTTTAGAGTGGCACCGCTTTAGAATGGCACCACTTTAGAGTGGCACCACTTTAGAGTGGCACCACTTTAGAGTGGCACCACTTTAGAGTGGCACCACTTTAGAGTGGCACCACTTTAGAGTGGCACCACTTTAGAGTGGCACCACTTTAGAGTGGCACCACTTTAGAGTGGCACCACTTTAGAGTGGCACCACTTTAGAGTGGCACCACTTTAGAGTGGCACCACTTTAGAGTGGCACCACTTTAGAGTGGCACCACTTTAGAGTGGCACCACTTTAGAGTGGCACCACTTTAGAGTGGCACCACTTTAGAGTGGCACCTCCATGGTTTATCTCATTGCTGACGGCGGCAGAGGAGAGACACTGCACGAGATCTACGGAGCTGGCCGTTCGTCAGCTAAGTTGCTTTACTTAATTTATCTAGCCTAAGTACTTTTGTCTTCTCTGAGTACCTCTGCTATGTATTTAGGGTTATTATGTCTTTATCATACCATGCACTTTTGCCTTGTGAAATTGTGATACTATTACTAATGACCTTTGCTTATATTGTTTGTATATACCATAGGCCTACTTTGTTTATCACTCTCAACGCATTGCATGTGCCAAAGTTAACTCAACCCTGAGCCCTTGTGTTGCTATTTCACATCAGACATGGTCGGCCCGCCCTGCCCCTCTGTGGGCCCGCCCTACCCCCTGCGGGTCTGCCCTGCTCCCTTGGGGTCCGCCCTGCCCCCTTGGGGTCTGCCCTGCCTGCCCCCTTGGGGTCTGCCCTGCCTGCCCCCTTGGGGTCTGCCCTGCCTGCCCCCTTGGGGTCTGCCCTGCCTGCCCCCTTGGGGTCCGCCCTGCCTTCCCCCTTGGGGTCCACCCTGCCTGCCCCCTTGGGGTCTGCCCTCCCCCTGGGGTCCGCCATTCCCCCTTGGGGTCCGCCTTCCCCTTGGGGTCCGCCCTGCCTGCCCCCTTGGGGTCTGCCTGCCCCCCTTGGGGTCTGCCCTGCCCCTTGGGGTCTGCCCTCCCCCCTGGGGTCCGCCATTCCCCCTTGGGGTCCGCCCTTCCCCTTGGGGTCCACCCTGCCCCCTTGGGGTCTGCTCTGCCCCCTTGGGGTCTGCCCTGCCCCCTTGGGGTCCGCCCTGCCCCCTTGGGCTCCGCCCTGCCCCCTTGGGGTCCACCCTTCCCCCTTGGGGTCCACCCTGCCCCTTGGGCTCCGCCCTGCCCCCTTGGGCTCCGCCCTGCCCCCTTGGGCTCCGCCCTGCCCCCTTGGGCTCCGCCCTGCCTCCTTGGGCTCCGCTCTTCCCCTCATGAGAAAAAATACTTTAATTAGCCTCATAAATGAAATACCTTACATGGATACAGAACACAGAATGATAGCATAGTAAGCAATTGTCCTGTTTGGCTAATGACTGGTCCTTATCAGTCAGAATATCTTCATTCTGAGATATATGATTATAGCTAAAATCCCAGAGCCTTTTCACCAGGGGATTGAGGCTTATGGGTGCCCCTGGACTCCACGCCGAAAAGACGCAGCACTTCGCGCATGCACGAATGTGCCCCCAACAAGTCTAGCACCCTGTGCCTACTTAAATCAAGCTAGGGGTCTGTTTTAAACTCACCTGCTTGGTATACATTACTTATTGCAGGTCGCATGCTTTGGCTACGGCAATACTGCCTACTATAAAGCCAATGCACATTAGTACCTAATAATTCACTGGGTATCTTCTGCCCAGCACATGAGCATCATCTGCCCTGAAGACCATGCAGGTAGTCTTGTCTGCTCATTTACATATTCGGTCAATCGACCAAACAGCAACATATTCCTAACTCACTAGGAATGTTCCTAACTTACTTTGATTGTTGCTGTTGTCATGTTGGTATATCCTAGCAACCATCTACCCTGTGCAGGAAGAACCAACTAGGTTACACGTAACGTAGTATACCAACATGCCCCTTGTATTTGCCGTTATTTATTTCGTAATACCAGATGTCATTGGATCAGTGTTACATTGGGCAGTAGTCATACAGCCTAACACACATGTGAGACTTACACCAGCACGCACACTCTAGACATTTCACTTCATCATACTTCTGTATATTCATAGGGATCCTCTTGTTTTCATCTACAGGACCCCCAGGGTGACAGCAGCTTTCAGGACCGTACCACGTCATTCAATCCGGTGGACTAAAAGGTAGCAGTCTCCACACTAGTACTAGGCTAGCCAATTCTTCAGTTTGCAAATCTTTATTTTTCTTTTCAAAATATTTATTTCTGCTTTTTCAACTTAATAAAAACAACTTATATATACACAAATACAACAAACTAATTTTTATAAGAATTTACAAAGTAAAAAGAAGAATTATTCCATGCCATTTTAGTTTTATAGTATTGAAAAAGAGAGAACTTGAAATTGCACAAGCTTATGACATATACAATATTTTTACAGCATGTTGATATAGGCTGGCATACTTTCAATGAGATCAATAAACTTGTCGTAAGTATTGCTATTGGAAGATAATTCTTTTTCAACTCGAAGAGAAAACTGAAAAATATTAAGAAAATGAGAAATGTGTGGTTTAAGGTCTTGAGTTTTGCAACGAACGATAAAATACTTTGCATGAAAAATTAAAAAATTATGAATGTTGTTGTCTTTTTCTAAAAAGCCAAACAAAACATCAATTTATAGACTGCCGTGGTGTAGTGGTTAGTGCTTTGTCCTCTCACCCGCACGTCCCTATGTATAGACCGCCGTGGTGTAGTGGTTAGTGCTTTGTCCTCTCACCCGCACGTCCCTATTTATAGACCGCCGTGGTGTAGTGGTTAGTGCTTTGTCCTCTCACCCGCACGTCCCTATTTATAGACCGCCGTGGTGTAGTGGTTAGTGCTTTGTCCTCTCACCCGCACGTCCCTATGTATAGACCGTCGTGGTGTAGTGGTTAGTGCTTTGTCCTTTCACCCGCACGTCCCTATTTATAGACCGCCGTGGTGTAGTGGTTAGTGCTTTGTCCTCTCACCCGCACGTCCCTATGTATAGACCGCCGTGGTGTGGTTAGTGCTTTGTCCTCTCACCCGCACATCCCTACTTCATATCCCGGTGGGTCTGCAACCAGTGAGTTCACAACTGGTTATCAAAGGTCGTGACCGTCTTGATATAATGTCCAGCACTGAATGCTTTCGGGACGTTAAACCTTGTTATGCTATGCTATGCTATGCTGTGCTGTAATATTTCATGAAAAAAAGGTTGCTTCAATAAAAAGATAAACGGAACATCATCCCAGCAAATTTGACAAAACTGACCTCCAAACAAGATGGCATAGTTTCATTATGAATTTTGCAAAAAGAAGAGGGAAGTATCACCATATCCATTCTATGCAGATAACTAAACTGTGTGTTGAAATAATCCAATGCACAAAACGAACTTGCAAGCACCGTATCTTAGGTTCACAAACCGTCAAATGTGCTATATTGAATATTTTAGACCAATTGAACGTCTTGTTAGGAAAATCAGTCTTCCATTTCTTCTGGGCAGACCAAACACAAGTAAAAGATATTTAACAAGCTTAGGATAAGAGACTTTGAAACCTTCCGTGACCTGTTAAAAATATGGATCAAGTTCTCTTGATTACAATGGGAACTGAAATTGCCACAACCAGAATTCTTCCACCTGTATGCTACACCTTAATGAGCCCACCTGTATGCTATACCTTAATGAGCCCACGTGTATGCTTCACCTTAATGAGCCCACCTGTATGCTACACCTTAATGAGCCCACCTGTATGCTACACCTTAATGAGCCCACCTGTATGCTACACCTTAATGAGCCCACCTGTATGCTACACCTTAATGAGCCCACCTGTATGCTACACCTTAATGAGCCCACCTGTATGCTACACCTTAATGAGCCCACCTGTATGCTACACCTTAATGAGCCCACCTGTATGCTACACCTTAATGAGCCTACCTGTATGCTATACCTTAATGAGCCCAGCTGTATGCTACACCTTAATGAGCCCAGCTGTATGCTACACCTTAATGAGCCCACCTGTATGCTACACCTTAATGAGCCCACCTGTATGCTACACCTTAATGAGCCCACCTGTATGCTACACCTTAATGAGCCCACCTGTATGTTATGCCTTAATGAGCCCACCTGTAGGCTACACCTTAATGAGCCCACCTGTATGCTACACCTTAATGAGCCCACCTGTATGCTACACCTTAATGAGCCCACCTGTATGCTACACCTTAATGAGCCCACCTGTATTTTACACCTTAATGAGCCCACCTGTATGCTACACCTTAATGAGCCTACCTGTATGCTACACCTTAATGAGCCCACCTGTATGCTACACCTTAATGAGCCCACCTGTATGCTACACCTTAATGAGCCCACCTGTATGCTACACCTTAATGAGCCCACCTGTATGCTACACCTTAATGAGCCCACCTGTATGCACCCTTAATGAGCCCACCTGTATGTTATACCTTAATGAGCCCACCTGTAGGCTACACCTTAATGAGCCCACCTGTATGCTACACCTTAATGAGCCCACCTGTATGCTACACCTTAATGAGCCCACCTGTATGCTACACCTTAATAAGCCCACCTGTATGCTACACCTTAATGAGCCCACCTGTATGCTACACCTTAATGAGCCCACCTGTATGCTACACCTTAATGAGCCCACCTGTATGCTACACCTTAATGAGCCAACCTGTATGCTACACCTTATTGAGCCCACCTGTATGCTACACCTTAATGAGCTTACCTGTATGCTACTCCTTAATCAGCCCACCTGTATGCTACACCTTAATCACACCTGTAATCAGCCCTACCTGTATGCTACACCTTAATGAGCCCACCTGTATGCTACACCTTAATGAGCCCACCTGTATGCTACACCTTAATGAGCCCACCTGTATGTTACACCTTAATGAGCCCACCTGTAGGCTACACCTTAATGAGCCCACCTGTATGCTACACCTTAATGAGCCCACCTGTATGCTACACCTTAATGAGCCCACCTGTATGTTACACCTTAATGAGCCCACCTGTATGCTACACCTTAATGAGCCCACCTGTATGCTACACCTTAATGAGCCCACCTGTATGCTACACCTTAATGAGCCCACCTGTATGCTACACCTTAATGAGCCCACCTGTATGCTATACCTTAATGAGCCCACCTGTATGCTACACCTTAATGAGCCCACCTGTATGCTACACCTTAATGAGCCCACCTGTATGCTACACCTTAATGAGCCCACCTGTATGCTACACCTTAATGAGCCCACCTGTATGTTACACCTTAATGAGCCCACCTGTATGCTACACCTTAATGAGCCCACCTGTATGCTACACCTTAATGAGCCCACCTGTATGCTACACCTTAATGAGCCCACCTGTATGCTACACCTTAATGAACCCACCTGTATGCTAATGAGCCCACCATGCTACAATGAGCCCCTGTATGCTACACCTGTATGTTACACCTTAATGAGCCCACCTGTATGCTACACCTTAATGAGCCCACCTGTATGTTACACCTTAATGAGCCCACCTGTATGCTACACCCCACCTGTATGCTACACCTTAATGAGCCCACCTGTATGCTACACCTTAATGAGCCCACCTGTATGCTACACCTTAATGAGCCCACCTGTATGCTATACCTTAATGAGCCCACCTGTATGCTACACCTTAATGAGCCCACCTGTATGCTACACCTTAATGAGCCCACCTGTATGCTACACCTTAATGAGCCCACCTGTATGCTACACCTTAATGAGCCCACCTGTATGCTACACCTTAATGAGCCCACCGGTATGCTACACCTTAATAAGCCAACCTGTATGCTACATCTTAATGAGCCCACCTGTATGCTACACCTTAATGAACCCACCTGTATGCTACACCTTAATGAGCCCACCTGTATGTTACACCTTACTGAGCCCACCTGTAGGCTACACCTTAATGAGCCCACCTGTATGCTACACCTTAATGAGCCCACCGGTATGCTACACCTTAATGAGCCCACCTGTATGCTACACCTTAATGAGCCCACCTGTATGCTACACCTTAATGAGCCCACCTGTGTGCTACACCTTAATGAGCCCACCTGTGTGCTACACCTTAATGAGCCTACCTGTATGCTACACCTTAACGAGCCTACCTGTATGCTACACCTTAATTGCAAGTTTGCAACTTAATAGTTGTCTTTTCAGTGCCTAAAATGTTGAGTGTAATTTCCTCATTTCTTTTTGTTTTCAAAGATACAGCACAACTTTGTTGGCAGATGCTAGAGCACTGTAGATGTAATGAAGGGATGGCAATGAGCTTGTTGTGAGTAAAGATGAAGGCGAGACACATGTCGAGTTGACAACAAGAATAATATATTATGTGAGTATCAGATTCAGGGATGTTGTGACCTCTCCAGTAGGAGGTCTGTAAACTTGGCTCAAAGGATGCCAGAGGGCAAAAGGGGGATCTGTACAAAATGTTGAACATTGTTGTAAAACTCAATCTAAATTCCTTTACATCTTAAATGTGTGGAGGTAAAAATAAATCACAATACCCCAAAAAGTGCAAAATGGCTACCTGAGTTAGCCAGGGGGCATTTTCCCCCACGTGCCTCGTTTCTGCTCTGCCACCGGGCGAAACCTTACTGAAGCTATGACTGTTTCTTTCATTGTCCAATTGTATCAGCACACATTAAGAGTATTTCAGTATACTGTTAATCATCGCAGCAATCCCAATCCAATGGATTTAACATGCAGTACTATGCTTATCATCAGTGCTCTGTGTTTATCATCAGTGCTCTGTGTTTATCATCAGTACTGTGTTTATCATCAGTACTGTGTTTATTATCACTACTGTGTTTATTATCAGTATTGTGTTTATCATCAGTACTGTGTTTATCATCAGTACTGTGTTTATTATTACTACTGTGTTTATCATCAGTATTGTGTTTATCATCAGTACTGTGTTTATCATCAGTGTTGTGTTTATCATCAGTACCATGTTTACCATCAGTACTGTGTTTATCAACAGTACTGTGTTTATTATCACTACTGTGTTTATCATCAGTATTGTGTTTATCATCAGTACTGTGTTTATCATCAGTACTGTGTTTATCATCAGTACTGTGTTTATCATCAGTACTGTGTTTATCATCAGTACTGTGTTTATACAACTAACACAACAAAAACTAACTCCCATGCCCAAACCGACCTCACCTGGCTCTTCTTACCTAGTCCTAAGCCCATCACCATCCATTTCCAACAACCCAATCACACCCAATACCCACACCACCTCCACCACCACTTCTCTCCTCAACCCCCCTTCCTACTCTAAAGCCCCTACCGCCCCTACACCAACTCCACTAATACCTTCATACATCAAGCTAAACCAGCCAAGCAAACAACCAACAAACCAACAAATCAACCAGCAAACAACCAACCAAAAACAACCAATCAACAAACAGCCTATCAACAAACAACCAATCAACAAACAACCCACCTCCCAAACCCACACTGAAGAGAGTATGGATTGTTCGACACAACACATCGATCATACTTCTCGGCCCAATTTTCAAAAACAATCGCTCCCAAAGAAACAAATCCAAAGAAAA
>JAIGNY010001593.1:757500-803293 GCA_020152595.1 Chiridota heheva | reverse complement strand
TGCAGCCATTTTGTTCAGATGTTGCGATAAAATGGCAAAGTTTCTCATTCATGTACTTTGAATATTAAAAAACATTGGTTTGAAAAATATCTGAATTTTCAAAATGATTGTTTTGCGTCTCGAAAAGCCTAGCTCTATTACCTATTTTTCCTAATATTTCGAAAACGGTGTGGTGAACATATCAAATGGAAATGGAAAAGTTTTAGCCATGACAGTAATGAAGGTATTTTCATAAGTTTTAAGTTTTCCCTAGCAAAATATTTTTCCCAGACGTATTTTAAATTTGAAAAATGTAACATTGCATAACATTACGTTAGGATAGCAAAGGATCATGGGAAATATCACAAAATGGCGGATTCCATGTAGCAAAATGTTCCCATTAATAGAAACATTTATGTTCCCATTAATTGGCATGTTACCGGAATGTATGTTGATAGAGTTGATACAGTGCATCAGAATTTTCTTCACTGGGCGACCAATATTCAGCACTCTATACTTTTGTGCACAACCTTTGATTCTCCAGGGCTGCAGGGCTTTCTTTTCCCCAATTGTATTTTTAAAATTATATGGACAGGTACAAATTTGTTTCCCCACGTAGCGAAAAGAGCAATAAATTCTGAGTATTAGTCTTTAAATTTTAAAAATAGCATGGGTAGTTTTCAAGTTAGGAGTGTTCAAAGTTTTAATTTTTAATACATTGAAAACATATGAGGTATGAACAGGAAAACACTTTAAAATGCTATTGTTTTTCTTTATATTTCTTCCCTTAAATCTGTAAATTCGTACTGCTTGTGGTTGGTTGGGGTTTTGGTGATATTAAATCCTCTTCATTATAGTTATCTTCCCTTTTTCAAAGAGAAATGGCAAAGGGTTAAAAAACAATAGACACACGTAAGAACACAGAGACCGTTCCGTCCCTTTCACGCACTGATCACACTGAATCTGATAATAGTAACGCACAAATTTGCGTATTTGTCCATATTTTCAAAAGAGCTTCAACAAATTGTGTAAAATGGGCAAAATTGAACTGATTTTGAATTTTAGTTTTGTTTTTTAGTGGATTTTGAATCTAAATGTTACCTCTACTTGTCCCTTTGAAATATAACAAGTGAAAGAGTACAATATTAGGACAGAATTCATGAATATAAAGATTTAGCAAGTTTGGCACGAAATCGCATAATTTTCTTTAAAAAATCATAATATATCTATATCGGTAAATTGTATAGAGTTTGACTAAGTAGTTGTTTTTAATATTAATATTGTTCATAAATTTCTTTATTATTTGACTCAAATTTCATTTTCACCACAAAAATACGCTTTAATAGTATAATAAGCCTGCTAGGATTTGACCATTTTTGCCTTAAACCTAAATCAGAAAAATATTAATTTTCTGAGAGTATAGCGGTATAAAGACATAACACGAAAAAAGTAATAATTGTAAATTAAAAACCCTAGCAGATATATAAAGCGATTATACCACTTTTCTATGATTTTAATCTTTTTCTGTTGTTGTTTGTTCAGAGGCGTCATACTGCCTGTCGGGCTGGGGCTATGTCAATGCTGCCATTCAATGAATGCCTGCAGGAAAGGAAGTTGAAAATTGAAGACGCGGGAAATTTGATTTGTTCTGGATTAGATCATGGCACTTCAGGGACTTATTGTTGTGTGTAAGGCTGGGCAATGTCAATGAATGAAGGAAACTTTGGAAGTTTAAAAAGCAGAAGAGGTCGAGATTATTAGTGTTATTTGTTCCGGATTTGATCATGCATTCACCAAGGAAAAATTTGTCGGGCGACCTGGCGGAAGAAATCAACCTCTTGCGGAAAAGTAATGCCTTTTTTTATACATATAATAGCATAGTGAGGGTGCTCGTTTTTGCGAATTTCACAGATATCTCATGAACAACAGATCAATAATCTCCATGCCTCCTAACCCACATAAGAATGAGGGCGAAGATCACTTGAATATTCATATTAACCAGATAATTGCTATACCGTTGTGTGTTCAATAAGTCTTTTTAGGTAATTTTCGACAAAATCAGCCCAGCACATTAAACTAAAAAAATGTAATCGAATTTAGAAGTTCGGGGAAATGTTTTAAGGATAACTAAGTATTCCTTACTTAATGAGGAATTATACAACCCCCTATAGCTTGATCCAGAAAGGAGCAGGGTGTCATCGAACAATAGGGGCATCAAGGAGACTTTGGGGAAGGTTTGATGACTCAAATGTAAATAGGTCCCAGCATCTTCTTATATTGGGGGAATGTAATCAGCATGAAAAGAACCAAATATAGTTCACTAAAGTGTGTTTTTGTGAACAAAATATAGAGATGAGGGGCAGGATGGAGGTAGTGAGAAGCAGTGTGGATCACGCCTCTGAAAAATAGGTGCCGATGTATTTCTTTTATTGTCAAAATGTTTAACATTTTCTGACTTAATTTTTGTCCCAACAAACCTACAAAAAAACACGAGTCTCTTATCACGGTAAAACTATTTGTGAAGGGAATCGGAAATTTGGCAAAATTCTCGAAAATTGTTGAAAAATTCTCCAAAATGAAGGATATCTCACGTATAAGTTGATGCAAATTTCACCATGCCATTAGTGTGCCCCAACATCTACGACACTG
This sequence comes from Chiridota heheva, assembly GCA_020152595.1. NCBI lineage: Eukaryota > Metazoa > Echinodermata > Holothuroidea > Apodida > Chiridotidae > Chiridota > Chiridota heheva. The sequence continues at coordinate 800,665 of JAIGNY010001593.1, read as the reverse complement.
CACTCGCAGCGCCCTCACTAAATATTTCTTAAATAACGTACACGCTGTGTCCACTTGAACCATTCTCCAAATAAACTCCGTACGTACAGTGTATGTATAATTGTACACTGTATGTAGGAAGTGTGGGGACTAATTTTTTAGTGCCTTAGAGATGTTCTATTTTCTAACATGTGGAAAAACCGAACATCGCTGATGTGGGGGCGTGGATCTTTCATGCGAAAATTGAAGCAATGATGAAAAAGTCCTGAAAATGAAGAAAATTTCCCGAAAATGAAGGCAATTTCCCGAACGTAAAAGAAATGTTTTTACGAAAATTAAAGCAAATTTCACGAGAATTTATGCAAACTTTCCAAAATGAAGAGGATATTTCGAAAATAAAGAACATTTCCGGAAAATTGAAGGAAATTTCCGAAAATAAGGAATATTTTCCCCAAAATTGAAGAAATTTGAAAAAGGTTTCTCGAAATTAAAGATTTCCGGAAGAAAATGCCATGGAATCTGATTCTTTAAAATCAATTTGTTAGACCTTTATTATCAATGGAGGAAAGAAAGGGGGGGGGGGAAGGGGGGGTGGGAGGTGGTACTTAGCCACCTAATCAAATTATTGGGGAGCCTTAGCTCCTGGCCCCCGCCCGGTTCGTACACTGCACTGTTCTGTTTAGTATTGAAGGATCTTTGTGGTAAATATAATATCTCTATCTGTCCATATACATTTAAATAAGGTATTTGTTCTATAACACATGTTAAAATGTAGATCCCAGCATGCTATTATTAATAATGTGCATGTGGATATGTGCATGTAGATCATAGGTGGGATGGCATGTGGGTCATATGTTAGGTGGCATGTGGGTCACGAGGGAAGTAGCATGATAATGAATAGAAGGTTTGATTGCGCATACGAAATATGGTGGAGTGTAACGTGGGACAGGGTGGGATGAGATAGTGTGTGTAATGGCGAACGTGTATAAGACATAAAGTTGGCTGTCGTATGGGACATAGTTTGGGGTGGCCTATGGGTCACGGGTGGGATGGAGGGTTGGATGGTATATGGTACATAGGTTAAATGCCATGTGAAGCATGTTGGCATGTAGGACGTAGAGTGCGATGGCATGTTGGGCATACATGGTAGATAGAAAATATTGAATTGGGGATGGGATTGATTATAAGAGAAAGGGTGGGATATCATGAGGAACATGAGGTGGGTTGGCATAAGAGACGTGGGGTAGCCGCAGGGATAGTGCGTGTACGACATGGGGGGCATATGGCACATATGTAAAAATGTCACATGGAGCATGTGGGTCGTATGCTGTGATGGAAAATATTGGATAAAGAAGAATATACGATATAGGGTGGAATATCATATGGGACATATAGTGTGGAATGTCATATGGGACAAAGGGTGAAATATCACATTGGACACAGGTGGAATGTCATATGAAACGGTGATATGTATATGGCAATGGGTTTGACGTACACGTATGCGACATAGCGTGGGTTGTTATATGGGACATGGTTTGGGATGAGACATATGGTGAAATGGCATATGGGACATAGGGTGTGTTGTCATACGGGACAAAGGGTGGGATGGAATATACTGGGTAAAGATGGGATTGCGTAAAGAAAGAGTTAGATACTATGTAAGACATTGGATGGGTTTGGATGTGGATAGGTGGCATGTGTAGTATATATATATATATATATATATATATATATATATATATATATATATATATATATATATATATATATATATATATATATATATATATATATATATATATATATATATATATATATATAGAGAGAGAGAGAGAGAGAGAGAGAGAGAGAGAGAGGGGGGGTGCGATGGCATACAAACAAAGGTTGGGTTGCGTGGGAGCGTAACATTGGATAGAACATAGGCATAAGATGAGATAAATGGTACATACTTGGAATAGCATATGGGGCATATGGTGTGATGGAATGTGAGACGTAGGAGTGGCATAGTGTTTTGGACATATGGGTGACAGGTAGTGCATAAGGGTGAGATTACGTATACGAAATAGCTTGAAATATCATATGGGAGTTGGATGGGCCGGCATATGGAATAGTATAATATGCATGGGATAGTGGGTTTGGCGTACACGTATGCGACATAGCGTGGGATGTCATATGGGACATAGTTTGGGATGGAACATAGGGGACAAAGTGGGATGACATGTGTTGTATGGTGAATATGATCGCATACATGTATAATACAGAGGGTGGGTTGTAATATGGGTCATGGGTGGAATGTCATATAGGACATGGATGGGAGGGTATATGAGGTATAATATTGTATGGTATATATGGAACATGGTGGGACAGACTCAAGGGTCGGATGTCATATGGTACATAGGTTTAAGTGATATATAGCGCATAGAGTGCGATGACATAGGTGACGAATTGTGGCAGCGTTGATGGTGCATTCGACATGGGCTAAGATATCAAATGGCAAATAGGGTGGGATGGAAGATATTGGACATGTGTGGGATTGCGTACAATTAAGATATAGGCAAGGGTATCATAGGGCATAGTGGGTGTGATCATGGCGGACATGTCTAAAACAGAATAACCATATGAGACATGGGATGCTTATAGGACATAAGGCGGTATGGAGGATCGGATTACATATAGGACATAGGGTGAGATATCATACTGGTGGGGATGGTATCAGGGGTGGAGGTTGGGATGACATAGTTTGTCTCTCTTATGCTTAGCTTACTTTAATGTAATTTATATAGTTTTTATATTTACCACAAAGATCTTTAAGATAATGAATCTCTAAAATTTGAACATTTTTAATGAATGCAGAAGTTGTTGTTCTTTCCTGTTCATTGTAGGCAGCTTCTAACATTCAACCAAATATTTGGGCGAAAGACCGAAAAACAATAAGCTAACAACAGCAAATTTCTAGTTATATCATTTGGAGGTCACAAAATATTACGCAATTTATGCTGAATATGTATCTAAATTTGAAAAGGTACATTTTTAACATAATTATTACCACAATCTCAACAGATAAGTTTTAAAAATTCCATGGTAACGTTATAAGACTAACATAAAATTATAAGGTTATAAGGCTGATGTCTGTCTGGGTGAACGGCTAAAAATCTCTACGTAATTTTTTAAATTTCGTTTCATAAATTTTATTCAATGAAAATTATTGCAAAGTGTATTCCTGATCAAATTTCCATGGGTATGTGTGGGGGGAGAGGAGAAGGAGGAGGGAGAGAAGGGGAAAGAAGGGGCAAGAAGGGGAGGAGGGGAAGGAAGGGAGGAGGGGGAAGGAAGAGGAGTAGGGGAAGGAGGGGGAAGGAAGGGGAGGAGGGGAAGGAAGGGGAGGAGGGGAAGGAAGGGGGAGGTGGGGGAAGGATGGGGGTAAATTGAGGGGAGTAGATTGAGAAATTGAGGGGGAGTAAATTGAGGGGGAGGAGGCAACGACGAAAGTTGTAACTTTAAGTTGCAACTTTAAGTTGCTAAAACAAGTTGTAACTTTAAGATGTTAAAAGAACTTGTAACTTTAAAGTTGTTTAAGTTCTAGCCATAAAGTTGTTTAACTTAAAATATTAAACTTAAATTTTGTTTAACTTTAACTATTGATAACGTTTTAACTTTCAAGTTGTTAAAGTTTTAACTTTGAAATTGTTATAGTTTTTACTTTAAAGTTGTAAAAGCTCTCACTTTAAAGTTGTTAAACTTCTAACTTGAAAATTGTTTAAGTTCTAACAATAAAATTGTTAAATTCTTAAAGTTGTAACAATTTAAACTTTAGAGTTGTTAAAGTTTTAACTTTAAACTTGTTTAAGTTTTACCATTAAAAGTTGTTAAAGTTTCAACTTTAATGTTCCAAACATTCAAAATTGAAAGCTGTCAAAGTTATCACTTTAAAGTTGTTTTAGTTCTAGCTTTGAAGTTCTTAAGCTCTAACTTTAAAGTTGGTAAATTTCTAACTTTAAAGTTGTTAATTTTAATTTTAAAGTTTTTAAAGTTTTACCCTTGAAGTTAAAGTTTAAACATTGAAAATGTTAAAGTTTTAAGTTTAATCTAAAGTTGTTAAAGATTTAACTTTAAAGTTAAAGTTTTAACTTTTTATAAGTTGTTAAAGTTTTAACTTTATACAATTGTTTAAGTTTTAACTTCAAAGCTGTTAAAGTTTTAACTTTGATTTAAAGCTGTTGAGGTTTTAACTTCAAAGTTGTAAAAATTTAAAGTTAAAGTTGAGATTTTAAAGTTTTAACTTAAAAGTTTTAAGTCAAAAGTTTTAATTTTACAGTTTTAAATTCAAAAGTATTAACTCATTAACTATTAAACTAAAGTTCAGACTTTAAAGCTTTAAAATTTTAAGTTTAAAGTTTTAACATAAGTGTTTAAAGTCGAAACTATAAATTCGAGACTTTAGAGTCGAAGTTTTAAATCTTTAAATTTTAAACTTAGATCGAGACAATTAAAGTCGAGACTTTAAAAGTTAAATGCGCGCGTAGAACCTGGAATACGCGCGTATGACCAGATACGCGCGCAGAGGCAGAAATATACGCGCGTATAGTCTGGAATACGTGCATAAGGGCAGGAATGCGCGCGTTGAGTCAGGAATTCGCGCGTAAGGGCAAGGCCATGCGTGCGTATGGACATAAACGCGCGCGTATGGTCAGGAATACGCGCACACAATAGAAACTATGCGCGTAAGACTAAACATTTGCGCGTAGGGCCGGTATTGCGCGCGTATGGCCAGAAATATGCGCGCGTATGGACGGGAATAAGCGCGCGTAGGGTCAAAAGCGCGCGTATACCAAGAATTGCGCGCTTAATACTAAGAGTGCGCGCATATGACCATGGATCCCCATGTATTTTTTTTCTGCATGTATGACCCCATTTCAGAAAGATGTCCCGTTAAAGAAATTTGGGGAGGCTCGTATGCTCTACCAACTGACCAAGTACCTATTATAAAGAGTTTTTACAAAATATTAACGGAGAAAACAAAAGTACAGGCAGTTGTGAAGTCTTGTGAATATTACGGTTTGAATTTGTTTTTACTGATTCATTTCGTAATTGCAGATAAATTTGTAACTACGGATTGACGAATCCGTATTTACGGATTGAATCCGTATTTACGGATTGAATCCGTAAATACGGATTGATGAGCACCTCAAAAAATTGTATGTTCATGTCCCTAATTGGCCACCGTAAATATAATTGCTAATTTCTCATTAAAAAAAACTTTTTTACTATAATTAAGCACATAATATTTTATTATTGTGTAGTCCAAAAGCGCATGATTTTTCCACAGAAAAGATCAAATATTCCGGGTACTTAATTCAAACCCCACCATTGGCACTTAAACGGCGCCCGAACCCTATCATATTGGCACTCCAGAGGCTCCTGGATTTCGCGCTCGAACAGTAGCCGATAGCTCGTCGGCAACATATGATATCTGCCCCTGCCATGAATGGCAAACAATTTTATTGAATACAGTCGGTGAAGTGACAACATTTAAAAGCTTAGGAGAAAGGAGACATAAGATTACGGGACACACATACACCCCCACCCTATCATTATATGAGCTGGATATAAGAACTCTGCCTCTTTTCATTCCTTGTCATTATCGTTTTCTCTCAAACCATATTTCTTACATCAAAAACATAAAAAGCATCCATAGGCCAACCAAAGACATAACTTGTAGTCAATTAAACATTTCTACCCAAAGGTATATTTTTCCAAACTGATTTTAGTGTGTATTTGACATGATTTTAAGCAACTTCTGCTTGACTTCCAAAATTACGAGGAACGCAAAGCTTGCAGGGGCTTCGCCCCTGGGCATTATGCGAGTACCACGCCGTCAGCCGCACAGCGTACGCAGTATATCATACGGTAAATTGGTTATATCAATAAACATATGCGATGATATGCCACATATATGTTATAAGTCTGGCACTTTGCACTCCGAGCATACGCGCAACGGCGTGTGTTCCAGGGGCTCGCTAAAGGGCCCTCTGGTATGGGGTCCAGGGGGTGAAGCTTCCGGAAGCTCTGCAAAATTCTTGTTTTTGATGCCGCCAAAATTTAGATTCAAACGTTAAACATTTAAATCAACTCAGAAAAACATTTTGGTTACCATTTCTAATTAGACAGAAAAGCAATTTCGGCTGAAAATTGAGATAATTTACCCCCTTTCTGCCTCCGCCCCAAGAGAGTCTGTGCTCCAGGGTCGAAGCCCCGGAAGCTCTGTAGATTTTTGTTTTTGATGCACCAAAATTGCTTCAAAACAAACAGAGACATTCAAAAGTATTCTACATATTAACTCTTATTTCAGATAAGCAGGCTTATCATTTCTAAACCAGTAAAGACTCCGAAAACAATTTCCCCTGAAAATTGAGACAATTCAGGCAATAAACCAAGGGTCCAGGGCGAAGCCCCGGACAGCCGGAAGCTCTGGAGATTTCATGGTTTTAGTACCCCAAAATGGCAAAAAAAATCAACTCAGATAAGCATTTGGGTTATCATCTCTAAATAGGCCGAAAAGAAATTTCTTTACGGAATATTGAGACATTTTGGACAAACAACCTATAGCATCCAGGATGCCAGGGTCGAAAGCACTAAAATGGCTTAAAAGCTGAAAGAAAATCACAAATTTTAATTTCTAACTGCTAATGTTAAAATCATCTTAGATAAGGAGGTGCAGAAGAAATTTCCTCCGGAAATTAAGAAAATTCGGGTGAAGAGTCATCAAGTCAAGTAAAAAATGTGGAAAATCAAGAAAAATATCACCTGCATGTTTTGTTTGTAATTTTCCGCCAATTGTTTTCTTGCCCAAATGAAAATTCGTGAAATTTTGCAAGAAAAGAAGAATCTTTTTCAGTCAAAACTCTCTTTTCTCTCTTAAAAATGTTGAGCCTGTACCTTACGTCATGCTGATAGATGCATTAGATCTTCCACGCAATTAACTTACAAACTATGAAGTCTGGCACAAACCCACGGTGCATCTGTATATTTCTGCAGGTATTTTGTTTTGCAATAAAATGGTGAAAGCTGAAGCAAAATCTTCCTCCCAGGGGCTACTCTGGGGTTACTCCCGGGGGCTCCTCCCGGGGTTACTCCCGGGGCATTTTCCGGGGCTCCTTCCGGGGCTCCTTCTGGGGGATCCTCCCGGGCCCTCCCAGGCTCCTTCCGGGAGCCTCCGGGGGTCTTCCGGTGCTCCTTCCGGGGGATCTCCCAGGCTCCATCCGGGCTGCCCCCGGGGGTTACTTTCTGAATAAGAGAATAATATGTAAACCTTAAACTTTTAATTGAATTAAATCCAAGGTGTGTGTTTTCTGCAGTTTCATAGCTCAGCGTTTCCAACCCCCGGTGATGCCTGTTTGTAACCAGGGACTTTGACTATACATGCCCTTTCCCTTTAACATGCTCCTGGGTTAGGTTACATATACGGTGGCGGTGATTTCCTTTCTACATTGAGGGACGAGCCCAGACAATGGTGTAGCCAGCATCTGGCTTCATTTTTTAGGGGAAATAAGCATATTCGTCTCTTAACAAAATTATTAGGGGGAGGGGAGGGGGGGGGAACTTGTCCCCCGTCACCCGGGATCACTGCCTATAGGTATGCTTGTCTCTGTTGTCACGCCTCTATCTATGCATGAGAAGTTAAAAGCTGTAGTTTCATTAACTAATTAAAGGATATAACAAAGTGCGATATTTGCGTTTCATCTGTATTTTTTGCTTAGGTATACCAGTATACAGCAAGGGTTTATGAAATTAAAGACACGGCAAGACTTCATGCACTTTACTCGAATATTTGGAAGAGACAATGATGTTTGACTTTCTCAATGAATATAATCGTTATTGGGGATGGGATTCAATGAATTTAATAATTATTGGGGAACGGGACTGGAAAACGGTGGTCCACGGAGGTCTGATTTTGGGCTTAACACTTGAACACAGTCATGACAGTCCCCTTTTTCACGAAGTGGCGAATCTGCGAAAAAGTGATTTTACAAAAATCGACTTTGATTTCATGTTTTTTCTTGAAACCCACAAACTGGTAGGGTAATTGTAGAAGTCTTTTATTGTGGTGTTTTAGACTATATATGGTACATTATCTCTATCCTGGTACTTCAGATTTTCCGATCACCTATCACACAGATCAGTAAAATCGATGGAAAACTATTATTCACTTCGTGAAAAAAAATTCAGCCTGGATTTCGACTGATTCGTCACACATTCGCACATAACCATTTTTTTACAGTACATTCGCCAGTTCATTAATCAACTCTTTCATCATAAATGTGTGCTTACAAAAAATTGCTGCGCAACGGGTTCTTGTTCCCCCAAGACCCTGCTTTCCCCCTACAAAAATCAAAACAAAAATATAACGAAGAAACAAACAACAACAACAATTTAATTGTCACGTGTGCATCAAAAAGTGACAAAAGAAGGAAAAGAACAGGCTATAAAAAAACCGAGGAAGGAAAATACCAAAATTACATACCGAACTAGACCTTTATGTATTTTCTCGGTATACTGGTATAGGTGTGATGAAAAGTGACCAAAATTACTGTACGGACTATTAAATTTCTTGTTACTATTCACGAACTGTAAACACGTAAAAGAATGTTTTTCTTAAGTGGCAAGTCTGTCACTCCCCCTTTCCACCAGCAACACAAATCTTGCGCCGCCACTGCTCATTAACACTAAGATTTATCCACAAGGGGGATTGTTTGTTTGACGAGGTTTAACGGCTTCAAGATGGTCAATCTGTGCCAGAGAGATTAAATTATGCCAGAGGTGAAAAAGGGTTTAGGAGAAGAAGTGATGCGCAGCAGGTATACAAGGAAAGGAGAGGTAATTAAGTAATTTCCCACAGGGAATATTTACACTCTTGTACCTTCATTATTAGCCTACTTGTTTTCTTTAGAATGTACTAAATGAAGCTTAAACATCTAGCTTTCTTGCCGGTGATGAGGCGCTGAAGTCTCGTAGACTTGATGTTGATCGGGTACAATTGCAGAATCCAATGCATCTTTGAACGTATTCAGTACGACTCAAAAATCGAAGTCGTACTCGACTACCAGTACAGGGGCATGGGAAGAGGGATTGGCACGTGTCCCTTCTCCCCAATGTCCAAAATGGAGGGATGGGCACGTGTCCCCCCCCCCCCATTTTTCCCCTTCAATGTCCGAAATGTCAAAAAGTGTATTTTGTACTATTGGACCTTCGGACAAGTGAACCTTTAAACTAGTGAACCTTCGGACTAGTAAACCTTGGGACTATCGGACCTTCGGACAAGAAGGTCTTTTCGTTCGGACTGTTGAACCTTCGGATTAGTGGGCCTTTATTTTAGACTATTGAACCTTCGAACTAATGGGTCTTCGGACCAGTGGACGGACACCAATCACATCTTTATCATCTGATTAGTCTTAGTTTTTGAATATACTGAGTCAGAAGGTGACAGAGATGTTATGTATCATACTTTGGTTTGATTGTACTGTTTTTGCCAACACTACAGATTTCATTTTACTTTGCTTTTTCATCCTTTTCTTCATACTTACTGTATTTTTAGCGCAAAATAATTAAAAATGGATGAAAATGTTAGGCTCAGTCCGTCATCCAAGGGCCTAGGCTGGCCGCAAGTTTCTTATCCAAAATATTTTTCATGTAAGTGTATTATCTGTATGTGAATTTAATTCTTGATCTTATTGATTATGTACAGTAAATAACTTGCCCTGTAGCATCAACTGACAATACAGAACAAAATGACGAGAAAAAAAAGGCTTCAGAAGTCATTTTTTGCTAAGGAGATATCTATAGATTAAATCTCAATCAGATTTGTGTTGAATTGACTGAATTCAGATTATAATAGTGCCACCACTTTTCACATTCGTATAAAATCTGTCTGTATTTTCTGAGATTTTGTGACTTAGTCAGTTAGTAAGTTATATCTATGTAGAAGCTCTTTGGCTATATAGGGCCTATAAAATAGTATAAGTGCTGAAGTGTGCCAGACTTAACCTCAACACACAGAAAACTATTGTGATACGCTTGAACAATGAGAATGCCAACCCCATTAAGCTCAACAACACTGACTTGGAGGAAGTTACCTCGTTCACTTAACTGGGAAGTGTTGTAAATACAAGGCACAGATGATTTTTGTTTTTGTTTTGTTTTGTGAGTTTTTATTGTTCTTTTATATATATATATATATATATATATAAATATATATATATACATATATATATATATATATATATATATATATATATATATATATATATATATATATATATATATATATATATATATATATATATATATATATATATATATACACACAAATATATATATATATATATATATACACAAATATATATATATATATATATATATATATATATATATATATATATATATATATATATATATATATATATACATATATATATATATACATATATATATATATATATATATATATATATATATATATATATATATATATATATATATATATATATATATATATATATATGTATATATATGTATATATATATATATATATATATATATATATATATATATATTTATATACATATATATATATATATATAATTATATAATTATATATAAAGTAACTTTCAAAATATACAGACTGTGATCACTTCTCTTAACAACTTTAAGAAGTTTGTATATCATAAATTATAAAATAATAATGTGTATACGGTTGTATAAAACAACAGAGATTATGCAGAAAATACACAAAGTGAGGAAAACGATGCTTAAGTTTATTCAGATGATGGGTTTCATTGTTTTTGGATGATGATGTTAACGTTGGAATTGGTAAAGCCAGAGCAACATTCACTACCCTCACAAATATCTGGAAGTCAAGAAATATCTCCAAGGCCACCAAGGTCATATTATCTAATTCCAATATCAAAAGTGTTCTATTATACGGTTCTGAAGTCTGGAGGATCACCAAAGCTACCACAACGAAGGTACAAACTTTCATCGACCGTTGCTTGCATAGAATACTTATGATTTACTGGCCAGACACCATAAGCAACAACAAGCTATGGGAAGAGACAGGCCAAGACCCAGTGCAACTACAGATCAAAAGCAGGTAATGGACTTGGATTGGCCACACACTATATGAAAACCTGACAACAGTATAACACGTTATGCACTGAATTTCCAATGTATAAGTAATTAGTTTAAGCGACACAAAAAAAGATCGCTCTGTATTCAAAATTCACATACATGACATAGCATAACAGATTTTTAAACCATGAGCTACACTACCATTATATTCTTCTAAGGCAGATTTTACAATGAAAGCTTTTGAAATAACTAATCATGTGATGAAATGGCAAAGCTAGAGCAGTATTTATTACACTCACAAATATATGGAAATCAAGGGATATTTACAAGGCCACAAAGCTCAGCTTATTTAATTTCAACGTCAGAAGTATTCTATTGTACGGTTCTGAAGCCTGGCGGATCACCAAAGCTACCACAATGGAGGTACAAACTTTTATCAATCGCTACCTGCGTAGAATACTTATGATTTACTGGCCAGACACCATAAGCAACAACAAGCTATGGAGAGAGACAGGCCAAGACCCAGTGGAACTACAGATCAAAAGCAGGTAATGGACTTGGATTGGACACACACTACGAAAATCTGCTCCTTTTTTAAAATTAAAACAAGAAACATCCTTTTACATTTTGTTGACTAGAAATAGAACTTGTTTTATTGTATCCTATAAATTTGTTTAAATACTGTCAGCTTTTCAATGGTCCGTTAGCTCAGTCGGCAGAGCGCGGTGCTAATAACGCTGAGGTCATGAGTTCGAGCCTCATACGGACCATGTAAAATAAACTTTTTCTCCCCTCCCCCTTTTCTGATTTTTAATTACCCATGCCACGGAAATTGTGCACTGTATGTGCCGAAATAATACTTTTTGCAAAACCTTAGATGATTTTTGATCAAATGTGTATAGGCAGATAGGCAGTTTCGTCATAGTCAATAGAACATAGGCTGTGGGGCACTGGTTGAGTAGGGAGTGGGTGAATACGTGCACTTTAAAAACTTAGATGTTATATATAACCCTTTAAGTGTTGAATTTAACACATTCAAAGGGTATCATGGGGGAAGAAGGGGGACTGTACTTAAAGTGTTAATATAACCATTTTCTAAGTGTCAAAAATTCATTACTTGCAAAGGCATGAAAGGGTTAGCTTTGAACACTTGAAGGTGTTATATATAACTCTTGTTAAGTGTAAGTAAAAACATTCATATTTAATACTTATAAGTGTTGTACTATAAACAATATGATAATGGTATCAACAATCGTTTAACTTGTTTTTGTCAAACACTATGAGTGTGCCATCAAAAGTGTTGATATGTTGAGCCATTCAATATGTGCAGAACCACCATGATTTATAACGGTTCTTTCATATAGTCACAACTGAATGACACTTTATTCTGTTATTTATATGTATTTGTAAAGATGAGCTTTCTTTATTAGTTATTTTAGTTCCATTACGATAATATTTTTTCCTTGCCTACATTTCAGTATAAATCATACAAAATATATGTAGTGAAACCAAAAGATTAATCAAATACTGCACACCCGACTGATGATGTGATTTGTAAAATAAAAATAATAATTCAGTTATCAATCTCTATTTCTGCATAACTATTAATTAGTGTTGATTACTGTGTTATTATAGTGTTGATAAGGGCACCGACTTTTCATAGTAAACTTACTACACCAGTCATTTCTACAAAGATAAGACAGAGCTTTAAACTTGAATATCTCATGGAATGAGATTCTTGAATGCTTTCTTCACCATTTTGTTTCTTTCGAAGTCTTCCTTAAGAAACTTGCTTGACCACTGAACTAATCCTTTAAAGTGCATTGTCATACTTATTCGTACGACTACTGGTCCAGTAAATATGTTTGGTTGTAATGCTTCTTTAAAAAAATGAAAACAAGAAACATCCTTTTACATTTTGTAGTTTGAAAATGGAACCTGTTTTATTGTATCCTATAAATTTGTTAGAATACTTTCAGCTTTCAATGGTCCGTTAGTTCAGTCAGGTGCACTGTATGCTCCTTTAAAGAAAATTAAAGCCGAAATGATACTTTTGCAAAACCTCATATGATTTTTGATAAAGTGAGGTCATGAGGTACAGGCCATGTTTCACCTCATGTCATCGTCAATAGAACATAGGCTGTGGGGCACTGGTGGAGTAGGGGAGTGGACAAATACGTGCACTTTAAAAACTCAGATGTTAGATATAACCCTTTAAGTGTTGAATTAAACACATTCAAAGGGTGTCAGGGGGAGGGGGAGGTAACTGTACTTAAAATGTTAAAATAACCATTTTATAGGTGTCAACAATTCATTACTTGTAAAGGCATGAAAGAGTTAGCTTTGAACATTTGAAGGTGTTATATATAACTCTTGTTAAGTGTAAGTAAAAACATTCATATTTAATACTTATAAGTGTTGTACTATAAACAATATGATAATGGTATCAACAATCGTTTAACTTGTTTTTGTCAAACACTATGAGTGTGCCATCAAAAGTGTTGATATGTTGAGCCATTCAATATGTGCAGAACCACCATGATTTATAACGGTTCTTTCATATAGTCACAACTGAATGACACTTTATTCTGTTATTTATATGTATTTGTAAAGATGAGCTTTCTTTATTAGTTATTTTAGTTCCATTACGATAATATTTTTTCCTTGCCTACATTTCAGTATAAATCATACAAAATATATGTAGTGAAACCAAAAGATTAATCAAATACTGCACACCCGACTGATGATGTGATTTGTAAAATAAAAATAATAATTCAGTTATCAATCTCTATTTCTGCATAACTATTAATTAGTGTTGATTACTGTGTTATTATAGTGTTGATAAGGGCACCGACTTTTCATAGTAAACTTACTACACCAGTCATTTCTACAAAGATAAGACAGAGCTTTAAACTTGAATATCTCATGGAATGAGATTCTTGAATGCTTTCTTCACCATTTTTGTTTCTTTTGAAGTCTTCCTTAAGAAACTTGCTTGACCACTGAACTAATCCTTTAAATGTGTTCCGTCCAGTGTTATTATCGATGAAAGTACATAAAGAATGTAGCGCAAGGCCCAAAAAGGAGAGACGCAACGCACAGTATTATAAAAGCTTCTGAAATATATTGTAAACTCGTTTATACACCAACTCTGACTATGCATGACTATAACTTTCTCTTGCTATCTCTAACTGACAGACTCCATCTAACCGATTGCAACTGTTTCTGACCTCTATCTGATTCTTTTTTATTAACAATTTTCTACTTTATCTATGTAATTCAAATATAAAGGAAGCTTGTAGTTTAAATACAAAAAGAAGCACGTATTTAGAATTCATGAAAAAATCATCTCACTCATGATTTGCAAATTCTACATCTAGGAAAATCTCCAACCAAGACAATGACTAAATGCCCTTAAATTATCAATACAGAAAAAAACAATGACGCTATCTAAGGTCCACAGATTGAATGACAATAGAGCAAAAGGTCTAGCCTCTTCTAAATGTGCAAACCGTAGCAAATTGAAAGTGATATAGTCAGATATTGCATGAAGACTTATACGTAAATAATGATAAAGAAAGTTCATGAGAAATGATGCTGTGATCTCATCGTAACAAATACATCGTCATACTTATCCGTACGACTACTGGTCCAGTGAATATGTTGGGTTCTTATGCTCCTTTCTTTGAAATTAAAACAAGAAACATCCTTTTACATTTTGTTGACTTGAAATGGAACTTGTTTGATTGTATCCTATAAATTTGTTTGAATACTGTCAGCTTTTCAATGGTCCGTTAGCTCAGTCGGCGGCAGAGCGCGGTGCTAATAACGCTGAGGTCATGAGTTTGGTCCTCATACGGACCATGTGAAATAAACTTTTTCTCCCCTCCGCCTTTTCTGATTTTTAATTACCCATGCCACGGAAATTGTGCACTGTTTGCCGAAATAATACTTTTGCAAAACCGTAGATGATTTTTGATCAAAATGTGTATAGGCAGATAGGCAGTTTCGTCATAGTCAATAGAACATAGGCTGTGGGGCACTGGTTGAGTGGGAGTGGACAAATACGTGCACTTTAAAACTTAGATGTTATATATAACCCTTTAAGTGTTGAATTTAACACATTCAAAGGGTATCATGGGGGAAGAAGGGGGACTGTACTTAAAGTGTTAAAATAACCATTTTCTAAGTGTCAAAAATTCATTACTTGCAAAGGCATGAAAGGGTTAGCTTTGAACACTTGAAGGTGTTATATATAACTCTTGTTAAGTGTAAGTAAAAACATTCATATTTAATACTTATAAGTTTTGTACTATAAACAATATAATAATGATACCAACAATCGTTTAACTTGTTTTTGTCAAACACTATGATAACCATCAAAAGTGTTGATATGGTGAGCCATTCAATATGTGCAGAACCACCATGATTTATAACCAGTTCTTTTTATAGTCACAACTAAATGAAACTTTATTCTGTTATTTATATGTATTTGTAAAGATGAGCTTTCTTTATTAGTTATTTTAAAAAAACTTCCATTAGAAAAATATCTTTCTTTTTTTAGATTTGAGTACAAAAAAATCTGCGCAAAAAAATCTATGTAATGAAACCACAAGATTAAATAAATACTGTTTATACACCAGCTGACTGGTGAATAATTTGTAAAATAGAAATAATAATTCAGTTATCAATCTCTCTCATTTCTGTTTTCATAACTATTTTCTAATTTATGTAATTGATTACTGTGTTATTAAAGTGTTGATAAGGGCAAAATCACTTTCCATAGTAAACTTACTACACCAGTCATTTCTACAAAGATAAGACAGAGCTTTAAAAAGGCTTGAATATCTCATGGAATGAGATTCTTGAATGCTTTTATTCACCATTTTGTTTCTTTGCATGAAGTCTTCCGTAAATAAGAAACTTGCTTGACCACTGAACTAATCTTTTAAAATGCATTGTCATACTTATTCGTACGACTACTGGTCCAGTAAATATGTTTGGTTGTTATGCTTTTCTTTTGAAATTAAAACAAGAAACATCCTTTTACATTTTGTAGTTTAAAAATGGAACTTGTTTTATTGTATCCTATAAATTTGTTAGAATACTTTCAGCTTAGCTCAATGGTCCGTTAACGCTGAGGTCAGTCAGGTGCACTGTTTTTATGTTGTGCACTGAAATAATACTTTTGCAAAACCTCATATGATTTTTGATAAAGTGTGTACAGGCAGTTTCGTCATCGTCAATAGAACATAGGCTGTGAGGCACTGGTGGAGTAGGGGAGTGGACAAATACGTGCACTTTAAAACTCAGATGTTAGATATAACCCTTTAAGTGTTGAATTTAACACATTTAAAGGGTGTCAGGGAGGGGGAGGGTGACTGTACTTAAAGTGTTAAAATAACCATTTTATAGGTGTCAAAATTCAATACTTGTAAAGGCATGAAAGGTTAACTTTGAACACTTGAAGGTGTTATATATAACTCTTGTTAAGTGTAAGTAAAAACATTCATATTTAATACTTATAAGTGTTGTACTATAAACAATATAATAATAATATCAACAATCGTTCAACTTGTTTTGTCAAACACTATGAGTGTGCCACTCAAAAGTGTTGATATGGTGAGCCATTCAATATGTGCAGAACCACCATGATTTATAACGGTTCTTTCATATAGTCACAACTGAATGACACTTTATTCTGTTATTTATATGTATTTGTAAAGATGAGCTTTCTTTATTAGTTATTTTAGTTCCATTAGAAAAATATCTTTCTTCTTTTAGATTTGAGTACAAATCTGACAAAATATCTATGTAATGAAACCACAAGATTAAATAAATACTGCACACCCGACTGATGAAGTGAATTTGTAAAATAGAAATGATAATTCAGTTATCAATCTCTATTTCTGCATAACTATTAATTGTTGTTGATTACTGTGTTATTATAGTGTTGATAAGGGCACCGACTTTCCATAGTAAACTTACTACACCAGTCATTTTTACAAAGATAAGACAAAGCTTTAAATTTGAATATCTCATGGAATGAGATTCTTGAATGCTTTCTTCACCATTTTGTTTCTTTCAAAGTCTTCCTTAAGAAACTTGCTTGACCACTGAACTAATCCTTTAAAATGCATTGTCATACTTATTCGTACGACTACTGGTCCAGTAAATATGTTTGGTTGTAATGCTTCTTTAAAAAAATGAAAACAAGAAACATCCTTTTACATTTTGTAGTTTGAAAATGGAACCTGTTTTATTGTATCCTATAAATTTGTTAGAATACTTTCAGCGTTTAATGGTCCGTTAGTTCAGTCAGGTGCACTGTATGTGCCGAAATAATACTTTTTGCAAAACCTCATATGATTTTTGATAAAGTGTGTACAGGCCGTTTCGTCATCGTCAATAGAACATAGGCTGTGGGGCACTGGTGGAGTAGGGGAGTGGACAAATACGTGCACTTTAAAAACTCAGATGTTAGATATAGCCCTTTAAGTGTTGAATTAAACACATTCAAAGGGTGTCAGGGGAAAAGGGGAGGTAACTGTACTTAAAGTGTTAAAATAACCATTTTATAGGTGTCAACAATTCATTACTTGTAAAGGCATGAAAGAGTTAGCTTTGAACATTTGAAGGTGTTATATATAACTCTTGTTAAGTGTAAGTAAAAACATTCATATTTAATACTTATAAGTGTTGTACTATAAACAATATAATAATGGTATCAACAATCGTTTACTTGTTTTTGTCAAACACTATGAGTGTGTCATCAAAAGTGTTGATATGGTGAGCCATTCAATATGTGCAGAACCACCATGATTTATAACGGTTCTTTCATATAGTCACAACTGAATGACACTTTATTCTGTTATTTATATGTATTTGTAAAGATGAGCTTTCTTTATTAGTTATTTTAGTTCCATTACGATAATATTTTTTCTTTGCCTACATTTCAGTATAAATCATACAAAATATATGTAGTGAAACCAAAAGATTAATCAAATACTGCACACCCGACTGATGATGTGATTTGTAAAATAAAAATAATAATTCAGTTATCAATCTCTATTTCTGCATAACTATTAATTAGTGTTGATTACTGTGTTATTATAGTGTTGATAAGGGCACCGACTTTCCATAGTAAACTTACTACACCAGTCATTTCTACAAAGATAAGACAGAGCTTTAAACTTGAATATCTCATGGAATGAGATTCTTGAATGCTTTCTCCACCATTTTTGTTTCTTTTGAAGTCTTCCTTAAGAAACTTGCTTGACCACTGAACTAATCCTTTAATCGTGATCTATCCAGTGTTATTATCGATGAAAGTACATAAAGTATGTAGCGCAAGGCCCAAAAAGGAGAGACGGAACGCACAGTATTATTAAAGCTTCTGAAATATATTGTAAACTCGTTTATACACCAGCTCTGACTATGCATGACTATAACTTTCTCTTGCTATCTCTAACTGACAAACTCCATCTAACCGATTGCAACTGTTTCTGACCTCTATCTCATTCTTTTTTATTAACAATTTTCTACTTTATCTATGTAATTCAAATATAAAGGAACCTTGTAATTTAAATACAAAAAGAAGCACGTCTTTAGACTTCATGGAAAAATCATCTCACTCATGATTTGCAAATTCTACATCTAGGAAAATATCCAACCAAGACAATGACTAAATGCCCTTAGATTACCAATACAGAAAAAAACGATGACGTTATCTAAGGTCCACAGATTGAATGACAATAGAGCAAAAGGTGTAGCCTCTTATAAATGTGCAAACCGTAGCAAATTGAAAGTGATATATTCAGATATTGCATGAAGACTTATACGTAAATAATGATAAAGAAAGTTCATGAGAAATGATGCTATGATCTTATCGTAACAAATGCATCGTCATACTTATCCGTACGACTACCGGTCCAGTGAATATGTTGGGTTCGTATGCTCCTTTCTTTTGAAATTAAAACAAGAAACATCCTTTTACATTTTGTTGACTTGAAATGGAACTTGTTTTATTGTATCCTATAAATTTGTTTGAATACTATCAGTTTTTTAATGGTCCGTTAGCTCAGTCGGCAGAGCGCGGTGCTAATAACGCTGAGGTCATGAGTTCGAGCCTCATACGGACCATGTGAAATAAACTTTTTCTCCCCTCCCCCTTTTCTGATCTTTAATTACCCATGCCATGAAAATTGTGCACTGTGTGTGCCGAAATGATACTTTTTGCAAAACCTTATATGATTTTTGATAAAGTGTGTACAGGCAGTTTCGTCATCGTCAATAGAACATAGGCTGTGAGGCACTGGTGGAGTAGGGGAGTGGACAAATACCTGCACTTTAAAAACTTAGATGTTATATATAACCCTTTAAGTGTTGAATTTAACACATTCAAAGGGTGTCATGGGGAAGAAGGGGTGACTGTACTTAAAGTGTTAAAATAACCATTTTCTAAATGTCAAAAATTCATTACTTGCAAGGCATGAAAGGGTTAGCTTTGAACACTTGAAGGTGTTATATATAACTCTTGTTAAGTGTAAGTAAAAACATTCATATTTAATACTTATAAGTATTGTACTATAAACAATATAATAATGATACCAACAATCGTTTTACTTGTTTTTGTCAAACACTATGAGTGTGCCACCAAGAGTGTTGATATGGTGAGCCATTCAATATGTGACTCTCCAGAACCACCATGATTTATAACGGTTCTTGCATATAGTCACAACTGAATGAGACTTTACTGCTTTGATATTATGTATTTGTAAAGATGAGCTTTCTTTATTAGTTATTTTACTTCCATTGGAAGAATATCTTTCTTCTTCTAGATTTGAGTACAAATCTTACAAAATATTCATGTAATGAAACCACAAGATTAAATAAATACTGCACACCCGACTGATAATGTGAATTTGTAAAATAGAAATAATGATTCACTTATCAATCTCTATTTCTGCATAACTATTAATTGGTTGCGATTACTGTGTAATTATAGTGTTGATAAGGGCACCGACTTTCCATAGTAAACTTACTACACCAGTCATTTCTACAAAGATAAGACAGAGCTTTAAACTTGAATATCTTATGGAATGGATTCTTGAATGCTTTTTTCACCATTTTGTTTCTTTCGAAGTCTTCCTTAAGAAACTTGCTTGACCACTGAACTAATCCTTTAAAATGCATTGTCATACTTATTCGTACGACTGCTGGTCCAGTAAATATGTTTGGTTGTTTTGCTCCTTTAAAAAAATGAAAACAAGAAACATCCTTTTACATTTTGTCGTTTAAAAATGGAACCTGTTTTATTGTATTCTATAAATTTGTTAGAATACTTTCAGCTTTCAATGGTCCGTTAGTTCAGTCAGGTGCACTGTATGTGCCGAAATAATACTTTTTGCAAAACGTTATATAATTCTTGATATAGTGTGTATAGGCAGTTTCGTCATCGTCAATAGAACATAGGCTGTGAGGCACTGGTGGAGTAGGGGAGTGGACAAATACGTGCACTTTTAAAACTTAGATGTTAGATATAGCCCTTTAAGTGTTGAATTTAACACATTCAAAGGGTGTTAGGGGAGGGGGGGGGGGGGAGGTGACTGTACTTAAAGTGTTAAAATAACCATTTTATAGGTGTCAAAAATTCATTACTTGTAAAGGCATGAAAGGGTTAGCTTTGAACACTTGAAGGTGTTATATATAACTCTTGTTGAGTGTAAGTAAAAACATTTATATTTAACACTTATAAGTGTTGTACTATAAACAATATAATAATAGTATCAACAATCGTTTTACTTGTTTTTGTCAAACACTATGAGTGTGCCATAAAAAGTGTTGATATGGTGAGCCATTCAATATGTGCAGAACCACCCAGATTTATAACGGTTCTTTTATATAGTCACAACTGAATGACACTTTATTCTGTTATTTATATGTATTTGTAAAGATGAGCTTTCTTTATTAGTTATTTTACTTCCATTACGATAATATTTTTCTTCGCCTAAATCTCAGTATAAATCATACAAAATATTTATGTAATGAAACCACAAGATTAATCAAATACTGCACACCCGACTGATGATGTGATTTGTAAAATAGAAATAATGATTCAATTATCAATCTCTATTTCTGCATAACTATTAATTAGTGTTGATTATTGTGTTATATTGCTGGTAAGGGCACATACCTTCCATAGTAGACTTACTACACCAGTCATTTCTACAAAGATAAGACATAACTTTAAACTAGAATACCTTCTTCATGGAATGAGATTCTTGAATGCTTTCTTCACCAGTTTTCTTCTTTTAAAGTTTCTTTAAGAAACTTGCTTGCCCACTAAACTAATCCTTTAAAATGTGTTCCGTCGAGTGTTATTATTGATAAAAGAACATCACAAAAGTAGCGCAAGGCCCAAAAAGGAGAGACGCAACGCACAGTATTATCAAAGCTTCTGAAATATATTGTAAACTCGTTTATACACCAGCTCTGACTCTGCATGACTATAACTTTCTCTTGCTATCTCTAACTGACAGACTCCATATAACCGATTGCAACTGTTTCTGACCTCTATCTGATTCTTTTTCATTAACAATTTTCTACTTTATCCATGTAATTCAAATATAAAGGAACCTTGTAGTTTAAATACAAAAAGAAGCACGTATTTAGACTTCATGGAAAAATCATCTCACTCATGATTTGCAAATTATACATCTAGGAAAATCTCCAACCAAGACAATGACTAAATGCCCTTAGATTACCAATACAGAAAAAAACGATGACGCTATCTAAGGTCCACAGATTGAATGACAATATAGCAAAAGGTCTAGCCTCTTCTAAATGTGCAAACCGTAGCAAATTGAAAGTGATATACTCAGATATTGCAGGAAGACTTATACGTAAATAATGATAAAGAAAGTTCATGAGAAATGATGTTGTGATCTCATCGTAACAAATACATCGTCATACTTATCCGTACCACTACCGGTCCAGTGAATATGTTGGGTTCGTATGCCCCTTTTTTTTATAATTAAAACGAGAAACATCCTTTTACATTTTGTTGACTTGAAATGGAACTTGTTTGATTGTATCCTATAAATTTGTTTGAATACTGTCAGCTTTTCAATGGTCCGTTAGCTCAGTCGGCAGAGCGCGGTGCTAATAACGCTGAGGTCATGAGTTCGAGCCTCATACGGACCATGTGAAATAAACTTTTTCTCCCCTCCCCCTTTTCTGATTTTTAATTACCCATGCCACGGAAATTGTGCACTGTATGTGCCGAAATAATACTTTTTGCAAAACCTTATATGATGTTTGATAAAATGTGTATAGGCAGTTTCGTCATCGTCAATAGAACATAGGCTGTGGGGCACTGGTGGAGTAGGGGAGTGGACAAATACGTGCACTTTAAAAACTCAGATGTTATATATAACCCTTTAAGTGTTGAATTTAACACATTCAAAGGGTGTCATGGGGGAAGAAGGGGGACTGTACTTAAAGTGTTAAAATAACCATTTTCTAGGTGTCAAAAATTCATTACTTGCAAAGGCATGAAAGAGTTAGCTTTAAACACTTGAAGGTGTTATATATAACTCTTGTTAAGTGTAAGTAAAAACATTCATATTTAATACTTATAAGTCTTGTACTATAAACAATATAATAATGATACCAACAATCGTTTAACTTGTTTTTGTCAAACACTATGAGTGTGCCATCAAAAGTGTTAATATGGTGAGCCATTCAATATGTGCAGAACCACCATGATTTATAACGCTTCTTTCATATAGTCACAACTGAATGACACTTTATTCTGTTATTTATATGTATTTGTAAAGATGAGCTTTCTTTATTAGATATTTTAGTTCCATTAGGAAAATATCTTTCTTCTTCTAGATTTGAGTACAAATCTGACAAAATATCTATGTAATGAAACCACAAGATTAGATAAATACTGCACACCCGACTGATGAAGTGAATTTGTAAAATAGAAATAATAATTCAGTTATCAATCTCTATTTCTGTATAACTATTAATTAGTGTTGATTATTGTGTTATTAAAGTGTTGATAAGGGCACCGACTTTCCATAGTAAACTTACTACACCAGTCATTTCTACAAAGATAAGACAGAGCTTTAAACTTGAATATCTCATGGAATGAGATTCTTGAATGCTTTCTTCACCATTTTGTTTCTTTCGAAGTCTTCCTTAAGAAACTTGCTTGACCACTGAACTAATCCTTTAAAATGCATTGTCATACTTATTCGTACGACTACTGGTCCAGCAAATATGTTTGGTTGTTATGCTCCTTTAAAAAAATAAAAACAAGAAACATCCTTTTGCATTTTGTAGTTTAAAAATGGAACTTGTTTTATTGTATCCTATAAATTTGTTAGAATACTTTCAGCTTTCAATGGTCCGTTAGTTCAGTCAGGTGCACTGTATGTGCCGAAATAATACTTTTTGCAAAACCTCATATGATTTTTGATAAAGTGTGTACAGGCAGTTTCGTCATCGTCAATAGAACATAGGCTGTGAGGCACTGGCAGACTGGTGGAGTAGGGGAGTGGACAAATACGTGCACTTTAAAAACTCAGATGTTAGATATAGCCCTTTAAGTGTTGAATTTAACACTTTCAAAGGGTGTCAGGGGGAGGGGGAAGGGGGAGGTGACTGTGCTTAAAGTGTTACTTGTAAAGGCATGACAGAGTTAGCTTTGAACATTTGAAGGTGTTATATATAACTCTTGTTAAGTGTAAGTAAAAACATTTATATCTAATACTTATAAGTGTTGTACTATAAACAATATAATAATGATACCAACAATCGTTTAACTTGTTTTTGTCAAACACTATGAGTGTGCCATCAAAAGTGTTAATATGGTGAGCCATTCAATATGTGCAGAACCACCATGATTTATAACGCTTCTTTCATATAGTCACAACTAAATGACACTTTATTCTGTTATTTATATGTATTTGTAAAGATGAGCTTTCTTTATTAGTTATTTTAGTTCCATTAGAAAAATATCTTTCTTCTTTTAGATTTGAGTACAAATCTGACAAAATATCTATGTAATGAAACCACAAGATTAAATAAATACTGCACACCCGACTGGTGAAGTGAATTTGTAAAATAGAAATAATAATTCAGTTATCAATCTCTATTTCTGTATAACTATTGATTAGTGTTGATTACTGTGTTATTAAAGTGCTGATAAGGGCACCGACTTTCCATAGTAAACTTACTACACCAGTCATTTCTACAAAGATAAGACAGAGCTTTAAACTTGAATATCTCATGGAATGAGATTCTTGAATGCTTTCTTCACCATTTTGTTTCTTTCGAAGTCTTCCTTAAGAAACTTGCTTGACCACTGAACTAATCCTTTAAAGTGCATTGTCATACTTATTCGTACGATTACTGGTCCAGTAAATATGTTAGGTTGTTATGCTTCTTTAAAAAAATGAAAACAAGAAACATCCTTTTACATTTTGTAGTTTGAAAATGGAACCTGTTTTATTGTATCCTATAAATTTGTTAGAATACTTTCAGCTTTCAATGGTCCGTTAGTTCAGTCAGGTGCACTGTATGTGCCGAAATGATACTTTTTGCAAAACCTCATATGATTTTTGATAAAGTGTGTACAGGCCGTTTCGTCATCGTCAATAGAACATAGGCTGTGGGGCACTGGTGGAGTAGGGGAGTGGACAAATACGTGCACTTTAAAAACTCAGATGTTAGATATAGCCCTTTAAGTGTTGAATTTAACACATTCAAAGGGTGTCAGGGGGGGGGGGGGGAGGTGACTGTACTTGAAGTGTTAAAATAACCATTTTATAGGTGTCAACAATTCATTACTTGTAAAGGCATGAAATAGTTAGCTTTGAACACTTGAAGGTGTTATATATAACTCTTGTTAAGTGTAAGTAAAAACATTTATATTTAATACTTATAAGTGTTGTACTATAAACAATATGATAATGGTATCAACAATCGTTTAACTTGTTTTTGTCAAACACAATGAGTGTGCCATCAAAAGTGTTGATATGGTGAGCCATTCAATATGTGCAGAACCACCATGATTTATAACGGTTCTTTCATAAAGTCACAACTGAATGACACTTTATTCTGTTATTTATATGTATTTGTAAAGATGAGCTTTCTTTATTAGTTATTTTAGTTCCATTAGGATATTATTTTTTCCTTGCCTACATTTCAGTATAAATCATACAAAATATATGTAATGAAACCAAAAGATTAATCAAATACTGCACACCCGACTGATGATGTGATTTGTAAAATAAAAATAATAATTCAGTTATCAATCTCTATTTCTGCATAACTATTAATTAGTGCTGATTACTGTGTTATTATAGTGTTGATAAGGGCACCGACTTTTCATAGTAAACTTACTACACCAGTCATTTCTACAAAGATAAGACAGAGCTTTAAACTTGAATATCTTATGGAATGGATTCTTGAATGCTTTTTTCACCATTTTGTTTCTTTCGAAGTCTTCCTTAAGAAACTTGCTTGACCACTGAACTAATCCTTTAAAATGATTCGTCATACATATTCGTACGACTGCTGGTCCAGTAAATATGTTGGGTTGTTATGCTTCTTTAAAAAAATGAAAACAAGAAACATCCTTTTACATTTTGTCGTTTGAAAATGGAACCTGTTTTATTGTATCCTATGAATTTGTTAGAATACTTTCAGCTTTTAATGGTCTGTTAGCTCAGTCAGGTGCACTGTATGTGCCGAAATAATC
This sequence comes from Chiridota heheva, assembly GCA_020152595.1. Lineage (NCBI taxonomy): Eukaryota > Metazoa > Echinodermata > Holothuroidea > Apodida > Chiridotidae > Chiridota > Chiridota heheva. The sequence continues at coordinate 774,786 of JAIGNY010001593.1, read as the reverse complement.
CTTTCTGCAAAACCTCATATGATGTTTGATAAAGTGTGTATAGGCAGTTTCGTCATCGTCAATAGAACATAGGCTGTGAGGCACTGATGGAGTAGAGTAGTGGACAAATACGTGCACTTTAAAAACTCAGATGTTATATATAACCCTTTTAGTGTTGAATTTAACACATTCATAGGGTGTCAGGGAAAAGGGAGGGGGGGGGGGTTGAGGTGAATGTACTTAAAGTGTTAAAATAACCATTTTCTAGGTGTCAAAAATTCATTACTTGTAAAGGCATGAAAGGCTTCGCTTTGAACACTTGAAGGTGTTATATATAACTCTTGTTAAGTGTAAGTAAAAACATTTATATTTAATACTTATAAGTGTTGTACTATAAACAATATAATAATGGTATCAACAATCGTTTAACTTGTTTTGGTCAAACACTATGAGTGTGCCATAAAAAGTGTTAATATGGTGAGCCATTCAATATGTGCAGAACCACCATGATTTATAACGGTTCTTTCATATAGTCACAACTGAATGACACTTTATTCTGTTATTTATATGTATTTGTAAAGATGAGCTTTTTTTATGAGTTATTTTAGTTCCTTTACGATAATATTTTTTCTTTGCCTACATTTCAGTATAAATCATACAAAATATATGTAATGAAACCAAAAGATTAATCAAATACTGCACACCCGACTGATGATGTGATTTGTAAAATAAAAATAATAATTCAGTTAGCAATCTCTATTTCTGCATAACTATTAATTAGTGTTGATTACTGTGTTATTATAGTGTTGATAAGGGCACCGACTTTCCATAGTAAACTTACTACACCAGTCATTTCTACAAAGATTAGACAGAGCTTTAAACTTGAATATCTCATGGAATGAGATTCTTGAATGCTTTCTCCACCATTTTTGTTTCTTTTGAAGTCTTCCTTAAGAAACTTGCTTGACCACTGAACTAATCCTTTAATCGTGATCTGTCCAGTGTTATTATCGATGAAAGTACATAAAGTATGTAGCGCAAGGCCCAAAAAGGAGAGACGCAACGCACAGTATTATTAAAGCTTCTGAAATATATTGTAAACTCGTTTATACACCAACTCTGACTATGCATGACTATAACTTTCTCTTGCTATCTCTAACTGACAAACTCTATCTAACCGATTGCAACTGTTTCTGACCTCTATCTCATTCTTTTTTATTAACAATTTTCTACTTTATCTATGTAATTCAAATATAAAGGAACCTTGTAATTTAAATACAAAAAGAAGCACGTCTTTAGACTTCATGGAAAAATCATCTCACTCTTGATTTGCAAATTCTACATCTAGGAAAATATCCAACCAAGACAATGACTAAATGCCCTTAGATTACCAATACAGAAAAAAACGCTGACGTTATCTAAGGTCCACAGATTGAATGACAATAGAGCAAAAGGTGTAGCCTCTTATAAATGTGCAAACCGTAGCAAATTGGAAGTGATATACTCGGATATTGCATGAAGACTTATACGTAAATAATGATAAAGAAAGTTTATGAGAAATGATGCTGTGATCTCATCGTAACAAATACATCGTCATACTTATCCGTACGACTACCGGTCCAGTGAATATGTTGGGTTCGTATGCTCCTTTCTTTTGAAATTAAAACAAGCAACATCCTTTTACATTTTGTTGACTTGAAATGGAACTTGTTTGATTGCATCCTATAAATTTGTTTGAATACTGTCAGCTTTTCAATGGTCCGTTAGCTCAGTCGGCAGAGCGCGGTGCTAATAACGCTGAGGTCATGAGTTCGAGCCTCATACGGACCATGTGAAATAAACTTTTTCTCCCCTCCCCCTTTTCTGATTTTTAATTACCCATGCCACGAAAATTGTGCACTGTATGTGCCGAAATAATACTTTTTGCAAAACCTTATATGATGTTTGATAAAATGTGTATAGGCAGTTTCGCCATCGTCAATAGAACATAGGCTGTGGGGCGTAGTGGACAAATACGTGCACTTTAAAAACTCAGAATGTTATATATAACCCTTTAAGTGTTGAATTTAACACATTCAAAGGGTGTCATGGGGAGGGGGCTCACTGTACTTAAAGTGTTAAAATAACCATTTTCTAAATGTCAAAAATTCATTACTTGTAAAGGCATGAAAGGCTTCGCTTTGAACACTTGAAGGTGTTATATTTAACTCTTGTTAAGTGTAAGTAAAAACATTTATATCTAATACTTATAAGTGTTGTACTATAAACAATATAATAATGGTATCAACAATCGTTTACTTGTTTTTGTCAAACACTATGAGTGTGCCATCAAAAGTGTTGATATGGTGAGCTATTCAATATGTGCAGAACCACCATGATTTATAACGCTTCTTTCATATAGTCACAACTGAATGACACTTTATTTTGTTATTTATATGTATTTGTAAAGATGAGCTTTCTTTATTAGTTTATTTTAGTTCCATTAGGAAAATATCTTTCTTCTTCTAGATTTGAGTACAAATCTTACAAAATATTTATGTAATGAAACCACAAGATTAAATAAATACTGCCCACCCGACTGATGAAGTAAATTTGTAAAATAGAAATAATAATTCAGTTATCAATCTCTATTTCTGCATAACTATTAATTAGTGTTGATTACTGTGTTATTATAGTGTTGATAAGGGCACCGACTTTCCATAGTAAACCTACTACACCAGTCATTTCTACAAAGATAAGACAAAGCTTTAAACTTGAATATCGCATGGGATGAGATTCTTGAATGCTTTTTTCACCATTTTGTTTTTTTCAAAGTCTTCTTTAAGAAACTTGCTTGACCACTGAACTAATCCTTTAAAATGCATCGTCATACTTATTCGTACGACCACTGGTCCAGTAAATATGTTGGGTTGTTATGCTCTTTTCAAAAAAATGAAAAGAAGAAACATCCTTTTACATTTTGTCTTTAAAAATGGAACTTGTTTTATTGTATCCTATCAATTTGTTAGAATACTCTCAGCTTTCAATGGTCCGTTAGTTCAGTCAGGTGCACTGTATCTGCCGAAATAATACTTTTTGCAAAACCTCATATGATTTTTGATAAAGTGTGTATAGGCCGTTTCGTCATCGTCAATAGAACATAGGCTGTGAGGCACTGGTGGAGTAGGGAAGTGGACAAATACGTGCACTTTAAAAACTCAGATGTTAGATATAGCCCTTTAAGTGTTGAATGTAACACATTCAAAGGGTGTCAGGGGAGGTGGGGGGGGGGGGAGGTGACTGTACCTAAAGTGGTAAAATAACCATTTTATAGGTGTCAAAAATTCATTACTTGTAAAGGCATGAAAGGTTTAGCTTTGAACACTTGAAGGTGTTATATATAACTCTTGTTAAGTGTAAGTAAAAACATTCATATTTAACACTTATAAGTGTTGTACTATAAACAATATAATAATGGTATCAACAATCGTTTTACTTGTTTTTGTCAAACACTATGAGTGTGCCATAAAAAGTGTTGATATGGTGAGCCATTCAATATGTGCAGAACCACCATGATTTATAACGGTTCTTTCATATAGTCACAACTGAATGAGTTGTCACAACTGAATGAGGGGGGATCCCCCCCCCCCACTCTTCCCTCTTCTGGCTACGCCACTGGTGATGTGCCGATAAAAGGAAATGCCAGATCTTCCCCAATTCAGAGTTGTCGAAAAATTGTTAAAATTGATAACATTGGTATGGAGCTGAGTTAGCACGATAATGCGATAAATGTATCATGATAGAAATGTACAGGCATCTTGAATTTATGGTAATGTGATAAAATATAGCGATGTCTAAATCACATGAAATCAAGAAATGAAGGATATATGTAAAATCCATATGACCTAAATCTAGATAGAATTAATGGCAAAGCAAGTAAATTGCCTTGCTATACGCGTTTCGACCAAACCGGTATTTGGCAAATCTCACCAGTAGCTGATAATACAGACGTATACACTCTTAAAACACAATGGTTAGATTTCCCTGGCTGCTCAATGGGTAACGTTTTCCTGGTTGTTTTAACCAGGAAAATGTTAGACTGTAAGCTGACGGGTAAAATACCAATATCAATAATTGGAGGTCAGAAGGTCAAAGGTCTTGGGTCAAATAAGTGCTTTTTATTACGGCATTTTAAACTCAAAAATTGCAAGACCTATACCAAGCCTACGTACCATTATACCTCGGTACATGAATATGTGTCCCGAAGACTATGGGGTCAAAAGGTTAAAGAGCTATTGACCACCTCACCATTCTCCGCTATGGCATGGTAAGTGTGACGTGAGCATGAATGGTGTCATACAGTAGGGTACAATAAGTGTGCAAAATTTCAGAACTTGTTTTAGTGATTGTAAGTGTAATTGCACGGTATGGCCACAAGCACCGAGATTTTTTTCTTTCCAGCTGGGATCATCAGATTCCAGTTAAAACCAGCTCGAATCATCAGCTTCCAGCTGGAATGGGAATTATGCCAAATTCCGGAAAAAAAATTTCCAGCTGAAACTCGATCCCATCTGTTTTCAGCTGGGAATTGTGCCAAAAGTCACAGAGCTGTAGTTACCCTGTTTGCTATCCCCCCCTTCCATTCTTCTTCCATCTCCTCCCCTTCCACATCCTCCCCTCCTCCCCTCTTCCCTCTCCCCTCCTCCCCGTGGATTGCTTTTTTTCTAACCAGGATATACATATGTATTTATGAAATTCTTTTGTTTTTATACCTTTTGTTCATGATTGCTTTGAAAGGATGTGTTATTCTCGGGTGCTATTAATAGGCAACAGGGATGAGTGACCGCGAAACGATGTTAAAGAGGGCATGACATGGTCATCGACTTTGGCTAAAAACTTAAAATAATAACTTCTAGTAATATAAAATCACATAATTATAATACCAATTCCCGAAAAAATCGTAAAAATTGGTGCAAATATCGAGAGAAACATGCAGCAAAATCACACGCTACGTAGCTAACGATGAAAATGCTTGTCACGTGACAAATAAGCCTGTGACGTAAGTTCGGGCGTAAGGCAGAGCTGGCTAGCCACTGGAGACACATTAACACTGTACTTTCTTGCGATAATGGCGACGGACAAAAGGCGTTCTTCGTCTGATAGCGAAATAGATCTTGTATTATAATGTTCTTCCTCAAGTTTTGATGAAGGAGAATCAAATGATTCTGATGAAAATGAAGAGGTAGAAGGTGAAATTATCGGCCTTGCCCCGTACCAATTTGAGCCGGTGTAACGTGCTAATCTGAGTACGGTGCTAATGCGATGTAAATCCGATCAGCCGTGGGTAGTGTGTCTACGGTGGCCTCGAAATTGGATGGGCCACAGAAGAAAGAGTTTTATAACCTAAGTCTTCAAAGAACATTTTAATTTGAATATCTATGTTAAAAGACGGAGGTGAGTATGGAATAAAGTGTAAGTTTAAGGTATGAACATTTTAGAGGTATTGCCAAGTAATGTGGGCAGGCAATGATATGAAAAATTAAGAACCCCATAAATGTTTGGATTTTCAGTGATTTTTGTTTCTCACCGGCGAGGGTGCCCAAAAACCTTTCGATTGATGTATGAATTTCAATACTTGAAGTTAATTAATTACCCCTAATTAGCTGTGCTCACAACGGCACGGGCTGTCCACACACTAAGCCAATGGGACTTAAATCCGTGATAATCCGTGAAACAAAGAGGGGGTCGGATAAATGTGAAGAAGGGGTAAATTGGCCCCGTTTGGTGTTTGAGCATCAGGGGTGTAGAGGCCTTTCGATTAAAGTCAAAATATCAATACTTGTAATTAATTAATTAACCTTAATTAGCCTTGCTCACAACGGCACGACCCTAACGTGCCGTTGTGAGCAGCGTGCCGTTGTGAGCAAGGCTGTTTACCCCCAGAAAAGTTTGGATTTTCAGTGATTTTTGTTTCTCACCGGCGAGGGTGCCCAAAACCTTTCGATTGATGTATGAATTTCAATACTTGAAGTTAATTAATTACCCCTAATTAGCTGTGCTCACAACGGCACGGGCTGTCCACACACTAAGCCAATGGGACTTAAATCCGTGATAATCCGTGAAACAAAGAGGGGTCGGATAAATGTGAAGAAGGGGTAAATTGGCCCTGTTTGGTGTTTGAGCATCAGGGGTGTAGAGGCCTTTCGATTAAAGTCAAAATATCAATACTTGTAATTAATTAATTAACCTTAATTAGCCTTGCTCACAACGGCACGACCCTAACGTGCCGTTGTGAGCAGCGTGCCGTTGTGAGCAAGGCTGTTTAACCCCAGAAAAGTTTGGATTTTCAGTGATTTTTGTTTCTCACCGGCGAGGGTGCCCAAAAACCTTTCGATTGATGTATGAATTTCAATACTTGAAGTTAATTAATTACCCCTAATTAGCTGTGCTCACAACGGCACGGGCTGTCCACACACTAAGCCAATGGGACTTAAATCCGTGATAATCCGTGAAACAAAGAGGGGGTCGGATAAATGTGAAGAATGGGTAAATTGGCCCCGTTTGGTGTTTGAGCATCAGGGGGGTGTAGAGGCCTTTCGATTAAAGTCAAAATATCAATACTTGTAATTAATTAATTAACCTTAATTAGCCTTGCTCACAACGGCACGACCCTAACGTGCCGTTGTGAGCAGCGTGCCGTTGTGAGCAAGGCTGTTTACCCCCAGAAAAGTTTGGATTTTCAGTGATTTTGTTTCTCACCGGCGAGGGTGCCCAAAACCTTTCGATTGATGTATGAATTTCAATACTTGAAGTTAATTAATTACCCCTAATTAGCTGTGCTCACAACGGCACGGGCTGTCCACACACTAAGCCAATGGGACTTAAATCCGTGATAATCCGTGAAACAAAGAGGGGGTCGGATAAATGTGAAGAAGGGGTAAATTGGCCCCGTTTGATGTTTGAGCATCAGGGGGGTGTAGAGGCCTTTCGATTAAAGTCAAAATATCAATACTTGTAATTAATTAATTAACCTTAATTAGCCTTGCTCACAACGGCACGACCCTAACGTGCCGTTGTGAGCAGCGTGCCGTTGTGAGCAAGGCTGTTTACCCCCAGAAAAGTTTGGATTTTCAGTGATTTTTGTTTCTCACCGGCGAGGGTGCCCAAAAACCTTTCGATTGATGTATGAATTTCAATACTTGAAGTTAATTAATTACCCTAATTAGCTGTGCTCACAACGGCACGGGCTGTCCACACACTAAGCCAATGGGACTTAAATCCGTGATAATCCGTGAAACAAAGAGGGGGTCGGATAAATGTGAAGAAGGGGTAAATTGGCCCCGTTTGGTGTTTGAGCATCAGGGGGGTGTAGAGGCCTTTCGATTAAAGTCAAAATATCAATACTTGTAATTAATTAATTAACCTTAATTAGCCTTGCTCACAACGGCACGACCCTAACGTGCCGTTGTGAGCAGCGTGCCGTTGTGAGCAAGGCTGTTTACCCCCAGAAAAGTTTGGATTTTCAGTGATTTTTGTTTCTCACCGGCGAGGGTGCCCAAAACCTTTCGATTGATGTATGAATTTCAATACTTGAAGTTAATTAATTACCCCTAATTAGCTGTGCTCACAACGGCACGGGCTGTCCACACACTAAGCCAATGGGACTTAAATCCGTGATAATCCGTGAAACAAAGAGGGGTCGGATAAATGTGAAGAAGGGGTAAATTGGCCCCGTTTGGTGTTTGAGCATCAGGGGGGTGTAGAGGCCTTTCGATTAAAGTCAAAATATCAATACTTGTAATTAATTAATTAACCTTAATTAGCCTTGCTCACAACGGCACGACCCTAACGTGCCGTTGTGAGCAGCGTGCCGTTGTGAGCAAGGCTGTTTACCCCCAAAAAGTTTGGATTTTCAGTGATTTTTGTTTCTCACCGGCGAGGGTGCCCAAAAACCTTTCGATTGATGTATGAATTTCAATACTTGAAGTTAATTAATTACCCCTAATTAGCTGTGCTCACAACGGCACGGGCTGTCCACACACTAAGCCAATGGGACTTAAATCCGTGATAATCCGTGAAACAAAGAGGGGGTCGGATAAATGTGAAGAAGGGGTAAATTGGCCCCGTTTGATGTTTGAGCATCAGGGGGGTGTAGAGGCCTTTCGATTAAAGTCAAAATATCAATACTTGTAATTAATTAATTAACCTTAATTAGCCTTGCTCACAACGGCACGACCCTAACGTGCCGTTGTGAGCAGCGTGCCGTTGTGAGCAAGGCTGTTTACCCCCAGAAAAGTTTGGATTTTCAGTGATTTTTGTTTCTCACCGGCGAGGGTGCCCAAAACCTTTCGATTGATGTATGAATTTCAATACTTGAAGTTAATTAATTACCCCTAATTAGCTGTGCTCACAACGGCACGGGCTGTCCACACACTAAGCCAATGGGACTTAAATCCGTGATAATCCGTGAAACAAAGAGGGGGTCGGATAAATGTGAAGAAGGGTAAATTGGCCCCGTTTGGTGTTTGAGCATCAGGGGGGTGTAGAGGCCTTTCGATTAAAGTCAAAATATCAATACTTGTAATTAATTAATTAACCTTAATTAGCCTTGCTCACAACGGCACGACCCTAACGTGCCGTTGTGAGCAGCGTGCCGTTGTGAGCAAGGCTGTTTACCCCCAGAAAAGTTTGGATTTTCAGTGATTTTTGTTTCTCACCGGCGAGGGTGCCCAAAACCTTTCGATTGATGTATGAATTTCAATACTTGAAGTTAATTAATTACCCCTAATTAGCTGTGCTCACAACGGCACGGGCTGTCCACACACACTAAGCCAATGGGACTTAAATCCGTGATAATCCGTGAAACAAAGAGGGGGTCGGATAAATGTGAAGAAGGGGTAAATTGGCCCCGTTTGGTGTTTGAGCATCAGGGGGGTGTAGAGGCCTTTCGATTAAAGTCAAAATATCAATACTTGTAATTAATTAATTAACCTTAATTAGCCTTGCTCACAACGGCACGACCCTAACGTGCCGTTGTGAGCAGCGTGCCGTTGTGAGCAAGGCTGTTTACCCCCAGAAAAGTTTGGATTTTCAGTGATTTTTGTTTCTCACCGGCGAGGGTGCCCAAAAACCTTTCGATTGATGTATGAATTTCAATACTTGAAGTTAATTAATTACCCCTAATTAGCTGTGCTCACAACGGCACGGGCTGTCCACACACTAAGCCAATGGGACTTAAATCCGTGATAATCCGTGAAACAAAGAGGGGGTCGGATAAATGTGAAGAAGGGGTAAATTGGCCCCGTTTGGTGTTTGAGCATCAGGGGGGTGTAGAGGCCTTTCGATTAAAGTCAAAATATCAATACTTGTAATTAATTAATTAACCTTAATTAGCCTTGCTCACAACGGCACGACCCTAACGTGCCGTTGTGAGCAGCGTGCCGTTGTGAGCAAGGCTGTTTACCCCCAGAAAAGTTTGGATTTTCAGTGATTTTTGTTTCTCACCGGCGAGGGTGCCCAAAACCTTTCGATTGATGTATGAATTTCAATACTTGAAGTTAATTAATTACCCTAATTAGCTGTGCTCACAACGGCACGGGCTGTCCACACACTAAGCCAATGGGACTTAAATCCGTGATAATCCGTGAAACAAAGAGGGGTCGGATAAATGTGAAGAATGGGTAAATTGGCCCCGTTTGGTGTTTGAGCATCAGGGGTGTAGAGGCCTTTCGATTAAAGTCAAAATATCAATACTTGTAATTAATTAATTAACCTTAATTAGCCTTGCTCACAACGGCACGACCCTAACGTGCCGTTGTGAGCAGCGTGCCGTTGTGAGCAAGGCTGTTTACCCCAGAAAAGTTTGGATTTTCAGTGATTTTTTTTCTCACCGGCGAGGGTGCCCAAAACCTTTCGATTGATGTATGAATTTCAATACTTGAAGTTAATTAATTACCCCTAATTAGCTGTGCTCACAACGGCACGGGCTGTCCACACACTAAGCCAATGGGACTTAAATCCGTGATAATCCGTGAAACAAAGAGGGGTCGGATAAATGTGAAGAATGGGTAAATTGGCCCCGTTTGGTGTTTGAGCATCAGGGGGTGTAGAGGCCTTTCGATTAAAGTCAAAATATCAATACTTGTAATTAATTAATTAACCTTAATTAGCCTTGCTCACAACGGCACGACCTAACGTGCCGTTGTGAGCAGCGTGCCGTTGTGAGCAAGGCTGTTTACCCCCAGAAAAGTTTGGATTTTCAGTGATTTTTTTTTCTCACCGGCGAGGGTGCCCAAAACCTTTCGATTGATGTATGAATTTCAATACTTGAAGTTAATTAATTACCCCTAATTAGCTGTGCTCACAACGGCACGGGCTGTCCACACACTAAGCCAATGGGACTTAAATCCGTGATAATCCGTGAAACAAAGAGGGGGTCGGATAAATGTGAAGAAGGGGTAAATTGGCCCCGTTTGATGTTTGAGCATCAGGGGGGTGTAGAGGCCTTTCGATTAAAGTCAAAATATCAATACTTGTAATTAATTAATTAACCTTAATTAGCCTTGCTCACAACAAAACATAGGGTCACAACTAACTTTTACCCGTAAGCCACGCCCCTACAACCAAACCTAGCTTTCCGTTTACGTCAACTCGGGCTACATAAGGTCGCAAACCCAGTCCAATGCATTCTGCCATCCCATTATCTCCACCAACACAGCAATGAACCTTACATTCGCATATCCCCCATCCAGAGGCGGAAGGCTCCATGCCCGACGTAAACAGGCCATTACTTACTAACACAGCGCACTTATATCCACGTTTTCATACATAACTGTCTAGTACGTTTACATAGGCATTTCGACAATCCCCGAAACTAAAGACTATAATAGAGTTCCACGTGTTATCCAATTCGCGTTTCATTCACATAGATTTAAAGGCGCACACCTTCCACAACGCCACAACGCCATTTTTTTTTTTATGTCAGTATTAAATGTCATGGTAGGCTATTTATATTTCAAACTATTTATTTAAGGGTGTGTGTTGTATTTGTGAGGATATTCAGTAAAAAATATGAAGGATTTCAGGTTTATTTTCAAACTTTACTTTCTTTGAGACATTTACAGGAAAAGCAATAGCTTATCACATTTTGATTTATTATTTGCAGCAAATTAGAATTTCAAACTTTTATTCATTCATTCATTTATTCATTCATTCATTCCAGTTCTCGAACATGTCCAACTATGTGGATGTTGTAAAATAATTTCATTCTTTTGTACATTGCTCAAAATGGTCTAAGTGTGGATTTTCATTTTTCTATTACTTTTCCAAATTGATTCATTAAAATCCACACAAATACCTTTTACACACAACAGAAATATGGCATTTGTGTGGAGTATTAAATAAAATCCCCGTTTTAACCCAATTTTTGGTACAAATACCAAAAAGAGGAAAGAATGTGACATTCTATAACATTCTCTACATATTCATCAAAAAATTCCATTCCCATAGCCCCTAAATTAAAAAAACATAATCTTCTTGCATTACACCAAGTCAACTTCATTTTTTGGTGGATTTGAGATCAATGAAATGGAAATACCAATTGTATTTTCATTAGTTATAGTTTCTGAATATTTTCTACTTGGGATATAAAATATAGCATCTTCTGTACACAATCTGAGTAATTTTGTTGTATTGCTGTGTTTATTTTTAAATAATCGACTTATTAAAAAACCAGAATGTGTAAAAATCTCTCAATTTCATTTTCAGTATAAAAATTGTTTAAATTGACAAAACAACTCATATAGGCCCTAAACAACATTTGTTTATACATGTTTTCTATTTATTTTACTTTTCATGCTATATCTATTGGAAAATGCCATTTTTTCCCAGAAAAAGTCAATTAAAAAAAAAAATGGTCTAACTGTGGATAGAAATTTTAAAATAATTGAAAATCCTTCTCTTTTAGCATTTTTTTTCCTGAAAATGGATATATTAGACAATTTCAGCTAAACCTATATAATTTCAGAGCAGAGAAGTGCATATTTAATCAAAATTCCCCATATAATGAGGTCAGGGCAGCAATATGCAACATCCATCACACGGTCTAACTGTGGATATTTGTCAGTTTGTAAAGGTCGCTTAAAGAAATTATGTAAACTGATATAAAACATGCCCCCTTGTAATCCAAAGCAACTTATTTCTAGTATGTTTAGAATTATTTAATACCAGGGGCCTAAATTACATCACTTTTGACAAAATTAACATGATCCAATTGGTATACAAGAAATAACAGCCAAAATTCTTCCTGCAAACTCCCAAATCTGATCAATTTTCGTCATTTTTATTGGTTGTTTTAATATCTTAGTGACCTCTCTTGACCCCATGTCCCCAGATTTGGTTTATTTTTTATTTTCTATGATACTTAGGTATTCACACATTCATATCTCAAATATTGTCTAGACGCAGTTGGTTTCCTAGAAATAATGGGAGAAACTTGCTTCTTGCACCGCATGTAATCTTGGGTATTTTCAAAAGTTTGGACCAGAATTGAATGAAAACGTATTTCAAACTAATTTTGTGCAGTATTTTTGGAATTATCTAATATCAGAGGCCTTAGTCACATCACTTCTCACCAAATTAACATGATGCAATTGGTATAATAGAAATGACAGCCAAATAGCTTCCCGCACCACCAATTCTGATCAATTTTTGTCATTTTTCTTGGTTGGTTCAATATCTTAGTGACCTTTCTTGACCCCATATCCCCAGATTTGGTTTATTTTTTATTTTCTATGATACTTAGGTATTGACACATTCTATCTCAAATATTGTCTAGACGCAGTTGGTTTCCTAGAAATAATGGGAGAAACTTGCTTCTTGTACTCTGCATGTATAATCTTGGGTATTTTCACAAATTTAGACCAGAATTGAATGAAAATGTAGCCATATGTATTTCAAACTAAATTTGTGCAGTATTTTTGGAATTATTTAATATCAGGGGCCTAAGTTACATCACTTCTTACAAAATTAACATGATACAATTGGTATAATAGAAATGACAGCCAAAAATCTTCCCGCAGCATCTCCAATTCTGATCAATTTTTGTCATTTTTATTGGTTGTTTCAATGTCTTAGTGACCTCTCTTGACCCCATACCACCAGATTTGGTGTATTTTTTATTTTCTATGATACTTAGGTATTGACATATTCATATCTCAAATATTGTCTAGACGCAGTTGGTTTCCTAGAAATAATGGGAGAAACTTGTTGCTTGTTATACCCTTGTGCATAACTTTAAGAGTCCATAACTTTTATTCAAGTGAAAAGTGTTGGAACAACTGACCTCATGGGTTGAAAGTCCCCTCCCCCTACATTACAAAAATGCATTGCTGCCGGGTCTGGGCCGGGGTATTCCCACCCAAATCAGGTGCGTAAATTAAAAAGATTGATGAACAATAAATTGGTTGAGCTTGTGATTGTTGTTATTGTACTCATTGACCATTAAACCATGGGTGTGTAGCAGTATGAAGTATTAAGTTTATAGATATTGAAGAAAATATATGTTATGGTAAAGGCACCAGTAATCATGTGATTTCGGCAGATGAACAAATGACATTGAAAACTACTCAATATTTCACGCTGTCATTGTTACCTATGGTGTATTCTTTGACCATGGAAACATGGGCTCAGACACATTAATTGTAATTATATCAAGTATGGTTTTCTAGATATTAAAGAAAATATATTTTATGGTAATGGCATCAGCTATCACGTGATTGTGGGCGATGAATAAATTACACAAGAAACTACTCATTATTTCACAATGCCATGGTAACCATTGTATTCACTGAACGTGGATACATGAGTGTAGAGAAATATTATATAAACTTTAATTGAAATATATATATATAAATATATATATATATATATATATATATATATGTATATATATATATATATATATATATATATATATATATATATATATATATATATATATATATATATATATATATATTCATATATATATATATATATATATATATATATATATATATATATATATATATATATATATATATATATATATATATATTTATATATATATATATATATATATATATATATATATATATATATATATATATATATATATATATATATATATATATATATATATATATATATATATATATATATATATATATATATATATATATATATATATATATATATATATATATATATATATATATATATATATATATATATATACATAAATGTATATATATAAATTCATGTATATATATATATATTAATATATATATATATATATATATATATATATATATATATATATATATATATATATATATATATATATATATATATATATATATATATATATATATATATATATATATATATATATATATATATATATATATATATATATATATATATATATATATATATATATATATATATATATATATATATATATATATATATATATATATATATATATATATATATATATATATATATATACATATAAAATATATATATATATATATATATATATATATATATATATATATATATATATATATATATATATATATATATATATATATATATATATATATATATATATTCTAACAGCTTTTATTTTCAAAATGGATTTCTATTGTCAAAATGGACAGGAATAAAGCCTTGAATTTACCATTATACTCCTTTTTCGGTACTAAAAACTCTTTACAGAATAGCTTACAAAATTCTTGTTTGCTATTCTAGTACACAGTTTACAAAGTAACAAAAAGGAGTAAAACGGTAATGTGAAGGCTTTATTCCAGTCCATTTTGACAATAGAAATCCATTTTGAAAATATAAGCTGTTAGTATATATATATATATATATATATATATATATATATATATATATATATATATATATATATATATATATATATATATAGTATATATATATATATATATATATATATATATATATATATATATATATATATATATATATATATATATATATATATATATATATATATATATATATATATATATATATATATATATATATATATATATATATATGTATATATATATTTACAAATATATATATATATATATATATATATATATATATATATATATATGTATATATATATATATATATATATATATATATATATATGTATATATATATATATATATATATATATATATATATATATATATATATATATATATATATATATATATATATATATATATATATATATATATATATATATATATATATATATATATATATATATATATATATATATATATATATATATATATTCATAAATATATATATAGATATATATATATATATATATATATATATATATATATATATATATATATATATATATATATATATATATATATATATATATATATATATATATATATATATATATATATATATATATATATATATATATATATATATATGTATATATATACATATATATACATATATATATATATATATGTATATATATATATATATATGTATATATATATATATATATATATATATATATATATATATATATATATATATAAAAAATGATGAGATATACGATCTCTCTAAGGTTTAATAATACTTTCATAATCCAACTGTGCTATAGAAAATAACGCAAAAATATTTCGGTCTGACTTCAGACCTTCTTCAGTTGCAAGTGATTTAGGTGTAAGAAATAGAGTGCAAGTATTAGGTATTAGTAGTGGCTTTTCTGAACCATGTGTAGTTGCTCAAGTGTGCTAAATCCTTATTTAATCCTGTTAGATGGGTTTTTAGTTTGATAATCATCTTTAATTCCATTGATGTGCGTTGGTGTGTAACAGAGAAGCCTCCAAAAAGAATGGCGAACTTGAGATCTGATAGACTGTGTAGAGGCAGATTGAAGTGGGAAGCCACAGGAAAGCCAGGAGAATTGTTGCGAATAGTATGCTTATGGTTATTAAATCTTAGTCTGAATTTAGTACTAGTTTCACCTATGTATGCAATAAGGGGGCATTTTTGGCAGTACAGATAATAAATCACATTGGAGCTGTCACAATTATAATTCCCAGGTTTAAGCTGAGTATTACTGGCTATGTGTAAAATGGTGGGTGAGGTGTCCATGTTTTTACAAACTAGGCAGCGGGGCTTGTTGCATTTGACATTACCATGGTTGGTTTGTGTGTTTTGTAGTTTAGAATGTACGAGGATGGATTTCAAGTTGCGAGGTTGTTTGCGTGCTATAACTGGGGATTCATGAAAAGGGGGCTAGTGATGGGTCTGAATGAAGGATGGGCCACGATTGTTGTACATTGGATATGAATGGTCTTAATGAGGGTGATGTGTTATCACTAGCGGAATGCGAGTGGATTTGGACTTAGGTTGGTAGTTTAGCAATTTTGACGAGGAATGGCGAGAACTTTTTCAAACTGGTCAGATAAAAGTCTGAAGGGTATCCCCTGCTGCTAAATTGTTCGAGGAGGGTAATGGAAGAATCTATAAAATCATTGGTGGTGGAGCAAATTTCCTGCGTATGCGTAACAGTTGACTGAAAACCAGAGATTTTTGATATGTGATGGGTGAAAGCTTTTGAAGTGTAAGTATGTTTGTCTGTCTGTCGGCTTTGTGTATACTTTGGTTTGCAGTTTGTTGTCTTTATTTAATACTGTGGCATCAAGAAAAGGGATTTCACTGGTAGATTGCTCCATAGTGAATTTGATCCGCCGATGTTGGCTGTTGGCCTTGATGAAAAATTGTTCGAGTTCTTGTGGCCCATGATCCCAAATAAGGAAAATGTCATCGATGTATCGTATGTAAAATGTGGGTTTAAGGGAGCAGCTTTCAAGTAATGTTTGTTCGAAGAAGTGCATGAAGATATTGGCGTAGGCCGGGGCCATACGTGTTCCCATCGCAGTGCCGTTAATTTGTAGGAAGTGGGTATCTTGGAAGGTGAAGTTATTATGTTTTAAAATAAATTCAGTGAGGGCAGTAATTTCGCATGTTGCTTTGTGTGAATGAAGGTCTAGCATTTGCTTTACTGATGCAGTACCTTCTTTGTGGGGGATGTTAGTATATAATGAGCTGACATCCATTGTGACTAAAATGGTTTTGGTTTGAATGTTATTGATGCTATTTAATTTTCTAATGAAATCTGTGGTATCTTGGCAATAACTAGGTATGGAGGGGAGAAGGGGCTGGAGGTTATAATCCACGAACGCGGAAATGAATTCAGTCAATGAACCTATACCTGATACAATG
>JAIGNY010001593.1:730000-755000 GCA_020152595.1 Chiridota heheva | reverse complement strand
ATATATATATATATATATATATATATATATATATATATATATATATATATATATATATATATACATATATGTAGATATATTTATCTATTTATATATGTATATATATAAAATCGAAACATTAACCCCCCTCCCCCCTCCTTCGACCCACTCCCACCTCTAATGATCAAATAGTAAACGGGCATAATTATACCATTTTGATAAATAAAAAGCCCCTTTAATTTTTCGCTTTCGCGCTATGACCACCCGTATGACATTTATGGCCTGCTGGGGATAAATTGTATTGGTCAAAAAGACATGGTGCTCACAACAGCACCTTAGAGTCGTGGGGGTGGGTGTAAGCAGAGCTAATATAGCAGGGGCGGCGGAGCGTAAAAAAGTTGAATTGGGAGCTTATTAGCTCGGGTATAATGATTACACATGTTCACATAAAATTATTGGGGGCTGAAGACCCGGCCCTGCCGTCCCTGTTAAGGTTAACTAATTAATTAATTAATCAATTGATTACTTAAAGAATTTAATCGAAAGATTTTTATCGGGGATCTCTACACCCCAGCGGTTGAACAATTAATGGGGCCAATATTCCTTTTCTTTATAACCACGGCCCTTATGTTTTTAGTGGAAAATCGCATTGAGTTACGATATGTTCAGCCGTGCCCTTGTAAAGTATAAGAGTTTTATACATCGATCGAAAGGTTTTCAGCCCTTTCTTATATGGGGTTAAATAGCGGCAATGTCACGGTACTCTGCTCACAACGGCATGTTCGGGTCGTACGGATATGAGTAGAGCATTAAGCATAATTAATCAAAATGATTATTTTGTTAGTTTTAATCTAAAGATGTCTACACACTTTCTGCCTTCTTCATTGTTAACTCAGTGCTTAAAAACGAAGATATTTCATGATATTCCATGTTACTTCTTATATAGTTTTTTCATTTCATTTTCCAAAAATTGAACAAAATTGATCAAAATCGGAGAAAAATTGCCCCCAAAATCATAAAATTTCCGAAAATTTAAGATAAACTACACTAGGATGAAAGATTTCCCGAAAATTGAAATAATTTAACGAAATTTTCACGAGAATCAAGGGTATTTACCCAAAACTAAAAGAAATTTGAATATGATTGAAGGAAATTTCCCGAAAATTGAAGAAAGTTTACCGAAAATTGAAGCAAAATTGACTCAAAATAAGAAAGATTTTCAAAAAATTGAAGAAAATTGCACAAGAATTAAGAAAATTTCCTAAAGATTGAAAGAGAATTACCAAACATTTAAAGAAATTTGGTCCCGCTCCCCCACCCGTTTCCCCGTGGATCCGCCCAGCTCACATAATTTGTCAATACTTCTTCAATGTTCATGCCAGAAACTTATAACTTTTGCATCTTATTCAACACAATACCTTCAACGTAGATATTCAGATTAAAATCATGAATTATTTTGCTCCGCAGTATACGAGCTACTCACGTATGTTATTCAAACACATTTCTCTGTGGCACAAACAATTTCAAGGCCTCCGTAGACAAACCACGCACGGATGATCGGATTTACATCGCATTAGTACGCTGCTCAGATTAGCACGTTACACCGGAAAGCGATGCACAGGAGGCTGAAGAATTCGACCATGTTCGCATCAGAGACTCAACAAATTGTTAATAACTTACATGGTGAGATACTTTTTTGATTATGCGTGTTTTGAGATGGGTGTAATTTCTCAATTCTTTTGGCAAAGATTAATCCCCCTCCGCAATGAAAATTGAAACCCTGGGTTAGGTCAAGAGACAGTGAAGCCTCGTATAGTAGTTTTGCGAGAATTACTCAAAAGTGTTTGTTTGGTAGGCGTAGGCTGGGCCTAATAGTAATACGTAGTAGTAGTGGTGGCACTAGTACTAAATGCTAGTCGAGATTCCTCTGAAAGTGAGTTAGGCATCCATTTTTGACATTTTGCACACCATCAAAGCTAGAGGAATCTAGAGCTAGTACTAGTAGGCCTAGTACTTGGCCTGGATTATTACACATCCCTCAGTACTGTTGACATTGGGATTGCCGTACGAGGTTGTTATGTACTATTAGGTGCAATTCTTATGTTTTTAAAAATGTACGTAGAAAATTGTGACTGAAAAAACTAAGATAATTAACGTACTAGTAGTACCGTCGGACTAATCCAGCCGTGTTATTATGGCTGCCGTTGGTGATGGCTGGCCGTCCAAGGTACTACAAAATCCTATACCCTCCTCAGCTCCTGTGCTGTTTTAAGCAAGGTGTAAAAGTATAGGAAAATCTCAGTTTTAAGATCTTTATGAAAATGAAACCATTTTACCTTTTTCTACCTACAATGACTAGAATCGATGTTTGAAGCCCATCCATGTCTTCAAAAAGTGTTTTTAAAGTGATTTAAGTTACTTTTATTCAAGTATTTTGGACTACTTTTTATTCAGAAAAAATCGTCTGACGAGCTCTCAAAGTATGGTCAAATTTCAAATCACTACTATTGGGGCTATAACAGCGGGGTGATATGTTTGAGATTATTTGAGGATAAAATTAAGATAATACATATAATGTAGTACAATTAAATAAGCTAAAGATTTCTTGATGTTTTATTTATCTGTTTTGCTTTTTAATTTATTTTTATACTAAAACGATTTAATTAAAATGATGTATAGTGGCCGGTTTTTAAGATCTTCCCATTTTTAAAATTTACCTTAAGTGGGTATTATTACAAAGCATCTTAAAATTTTCCATCCAAGCGTTGTTTCATATAACCCTTTCTTGATTAAGGTCATGACTTTTTTATTGTGTAATTTCTTGGGAGGTACAGCTCCTGAAAGGTGAAATTTTCTTTTCTCTTTCAATGTTTGTTTGAGAGGGCAGATCCTGAAGGCCAGCATTCATTTATAAAAGGCATGTTGTACTTTACCATATATCATTTATTTTAGAGACATGAAAATTATCATATTATACAGTACATAAAACCACATATATCGTCAATTTCCTTTGCATTGTAGGCAAAGATACCATGGGGATGAACATGAAGGTTGATACTGATGGAAAGAAAAATGGGATTCATTCAAGAAGTTATTTCATTGTTCTTTTGTTAATGCTTATTTTCTTTTGTATCTCCTCAGATGATACTGCATATCGCAACTGGTAAGATGGTGCTGGGGCTATCTTGGCAAACACAATCGTAATTCTACCATCATGTGCTGTGCTAAAAATCAGAACTACATTTTCATCTGAAGGACATGTTGGGTTTAAATACCCTGACCTTTATTTTGGACTGACCCTTCCTGTGCAGTGTGATTTGGTATTTCTTGGAAGTGCATCCTTAAAAATACTTGTTTTATTTGAACATGTGAAAAGTTTTGTTTTTTCATGCTTGCCTGGCAAAGTTTGCCCCCAAAAGTATTTTTGTATTTACTTTGAAGTTTCAGGTGCTAGTGTTGTAACATTAGAACAGTAATACTGTTCAGATAATTACATTACAATGAATCCGAAAAGCACCAAATTAGTTTGATTTTAATGATATTTGTTGAAAAGCTCTTGCATGTTTTATTATGTGATGCTATTACTGTTAAGCCCTCTGCCACATCAATCAGTGTATACCCCAAATTACCATGCTAACTGGTTTAACTTTGATATACAATCAAACCTTATTGAAATGAAATAAATGAACCAATAATCTCCTCTCCAAATGTTCACCACATTGTATTTTTTGATATACTTTCTGCAGGGCTTAAAATACATTTTTGTCATTTTAAAAGTTCCTTTTGTTTTATGTTTGTTTTGCTTTACTATAATTGAGAAATGTAGGTTCAATGCAAATTCTCTATCAATGGCAGAGGTCAGTGCAGAAGATACTGGGTTTGAATATTCAATTTCCAAATGGTACTGTTATTGCCATTATCCTTGAGCAGCTTTTAGCAGTTCACTCAGCTGTTTATTTGTTCCAGTTGTAGAGATTCAACCAGCTAAAGATATTGCTGAGGTTAGGTCATGAGATAATGATAAACCTGAATTGAGGCAGTGCGTAGCGGAGGCAGAGGCGTAGGAGGCAGAGTGGCGTAGCGAGGCAGAGTGGCGAAGCGAGGCAGACGTAGAGTGGGCAGTGGCGTAGGGAAAGTGGCGCGAGCCGGGCAGAGTGGCGTGCGGGGCAGAGTGGCGCGAGGCAGAGCGCAGCGAGGCAGAAGTGGCGCAAGGAGGCAGAGTGGCGTAGCGGAGGCAGAGTGGCGTAGCGAGGCAGAGTGGAGCAGCGGGCGGAGTGGCGTGAAGAGGCAGAGTGGCGTAGCGAGGCAGAGTGGCGCAGGAGGCAGAGTGGCGCGCGAGGCAGAGTGGAGCAGAGGCAGAGTGGAGCAAGGAGGCAGAGTGGCGAAGCGGGCAGAGTGGCGCCGGCGAGCAAGTGGTGGAAGGAGGCAGAGTGGCGCAGCGAGGCAGAGTGGCGCGCGAGGCAGAGTGGCGCAGAGCGGGAGGCAGAGTGGCGCGGCGGGAGGCAGAGTGGCGCGAGCAGAGGGCAGGAGGCAGAGTAAGGAGCAGCGTAAAGGCAGAGTGGCGACAGCGAGGGCGAAGGAGGCAGAGTGGCGTAGCGAGGCAGAGTGGCAGAGCGGCGTAAAGGAGGCAGAGGCTGAAGGAGGCAGAGTGGCGCAGCGAGGCAGAGTGGCGCCAGAGTGGCGTGGCAGAGTGGCGCAGCGAGGCAGAGTGAGTGAGGCAGAGTGGCGCGCGAGGCAGAGTGGCGTAGCGAGCGAGGCAGAGTGGCGCGTAGCGGGCAGAGTGGCGTAAAGGAGGCAGCGGGCAGGCAGCGCGTAAAGGAGGCAGCGAGGCAGAGTGGCGCGGGCAGAGTGGCGTAGCGCAGAGTGGCGAGCGGAGGCAGAGTGGCGCGAGGCAGAGTGGCGAGGCAGAGGGCGAGTGGCGTAGCGAGGCAGAGAGTGGCGTAGCGAGGCAGAGGCGTAGGCAGAGGCAGAGGCAGAGGGCGGGAAGGAGGCGAGAGGCAGAGGCAGAGGCAGAGCGTAGCGGAGGCAGAGGGCGAGGAGGCAGAGTGGCGTAGCGAGGGGCAGAGGCAGAGGCAGGATAAGGGCGAGTGGCGTAGCGGGAGGCAGAGGGCAGAGGCAAAGAGTGGCGTAAAGGAGGCAGAGTGGAGGCAGAGTGGCGTATGAGGCAGAGGAGAAGGGAGGCAGAGGGCGTAGCGAGGCAGAGGGCGAGGGCGTAGCGAGGCAGAGTGGCGGCGAGGCAGAGTGGCGTAGAGGCAGAGTGGCGTAGCGAGGCAGAGCGAGCAGAGTGGCGGCGGCAGAGTGGCGTAGCGGAGCAGAGTGGCGCAGCGAGCAGAGTGGCGTAGCGCGAGGCAGAGTGGCGAGGAGCAGAGTGGCGAAGCGAGGCAGAGGGCGCGAGCGAGGCAGATGGCGCAAGCGAGGCAGAGTGGCGCGAGGCAGAGTGGCGAGGCAGAGGGCGTAGCGAGGCAGAGTGGCGCGCGAGGCAGAGTGGCGAGCGAGGCAGAGTGGCGTAGCGAGGCAGAGTGGCGCAGCGAGGCAGAGGGCGCAGCGAGGCAGAGTGGCGTAGCGAGGCAGAGTGGCGCGAGGCAGAGGCAGCGAGGGAGGTGAGCGCGGCAGAGCAGAGTGGCGTAGCGAGGCAGAGGGCGTAGCGAGGGCAGAGGCGAGTGGGCAGAGTGAGCGAGGCAGAGTGGCGAGCGAGGCAGAGTGGCGTAGCGGAGGGCAGAGTGGCGAGCCCGAGGCAGAGTGGCGTAGCGAGGCAGTGGCAATGAACAAGAGTGGGCGTACACTAATTCTGCCATTTCATTTGAGTGGCAACAAGGGGGCAGGGCCTCTGAAAGGGGCAGAGTGGCCTCTGAAAGGGCGAAGAGGCCTCTGAAAGTGGCAGGGGCCTCTAAAGGAACAGGGCCTCTAAAAGGGGAAAGAGGCAGGGGCTTGAAAGGGGGAGGCCTCTGAGGCAAGGGAAGGGCCTCTGAAGGGGGCAGGGCCCCTGAGGGACAGAGGGCTACTAAAGGGAAGAGGGCCTCTGAAAGGGCAGGGCCTCTGAAAGGGGCAGGGCGTCTGAAGGGGGCCAGGGCCAGGAGTCTGAAAGGGGCAGTGCCTCTGAATGGAGGATCTGCCTCTGAAAAGGCACTAATTCTGCCTCTGCAAGGGGCAGGGCCTCTGAAAGGGGGACGGCCTGGAAAGGGGGACGGCTTCTGAAAGGGGTAGGGCCTCTGAAAGGGAAGGGCCTCTGAAGGGGGCAGGGCCTCTGAAGGGGACAGGGCTACTAAAAGGGGGAAGGGCCTCTGAAAGGGGGCAGGGCCTCTGAAAGGGGGCAGGGCCTCTAAAAGGGGCAGGGCCTCTGAATGGGGGCAGGGGTGCAAACCCTCTTCCCGGCCACGCCCCTGAATGAGGGCAAATCTTTGGTTCCAAATCATTCCTTGGATTTTGTTTTCACTACAGTAACTAAACTTTAGTCATGATAAGGGCAACCACTAAATGAGTTCATGGCAATTTTAACTCCTGGGTTCAGTCCAAGAGTACATGGATAATCTTGAAATGTCTTGCTTTATTTAAGTTTGTGTGATGTCCCCAAACAAAATCAGGCTTGTACACGCTTGATCCCTCCCAAGAATTTAATAATTGTACAAAACCACAAGCCGATGTGAGTTGGTTTATCCAGGACTGAGGTCGCGACTTGATTCCATCATCCTCCCTGCATTCATATGTGTGCTATTACCTTTGACAAATACTGTATAAAGGAAAGAACATCGGTGACATGCCCTCCAAGGAAATATATATTTTACACAGCAAATGAGTTCATCAACTTGGAAGAACATTTCAGACAAAATTACTGATCAGTTAAGTCGTATTGTATTTGTTTGTACACAATAATCCTCCCTCCACGGGAACTCAGCAAGATCATATGAAGCATAGACGCTAAGCTATAACCTGCATGGCAGATGCCAGTCTCGTGCGACCGGGACGGAAGTGGATGAACACCGGTTTTTACCTACTGTTTTCGGAGAAGTGTTCAGAAGCAAGTAGAGTGTGACTGTCCTACCATCAGGACCGACGGCTTAACGTCCTCTCCCGAAGGACGGCGAGCACCATTCAACCATTGCCACTTTTTCAACAGCTGAATGAGAGCAGGAGCTGCAAATGATGTACTTGTGCTTTGATGATCGGGCGATATCTGTCTGCATAGCTGTGGAAAACTGGTCAGACCTGGTCCAAAGCTTGAACTGGGAACCTCCAGCATCTCAGCCGTGTGCTCTACCAACTGAGCTACCTGACTTCTAATTGTTGTTATGCAAATCTCAAAATTAATATGAACAAAACACTATTTATCTTAGTAATCTCACCACATCCTCACTACTTTAAGAAATATATAAACAAGTATTTTAATTGTTATGCTAATTTAAATTAACACAGAACTCAAAATACTAATCTACAAGGTCTAATGCCTAAATACCTGCCTCCCGCAAGATTTGTGAATGTACATGTAGAGTATTTATTACTAATGAGCAAAGGTCTAACATGCAAATAACCTGCTTAATATACCAACACCACACCAGCCCTAACGCAAGAGGTATCAGATACATATGCATATAGGCTAATAAGTATGCCTACCCCCTCCCCTCCCCCTTCATCATGCTAATCTGTACATTACCAACTTCATCTAACCTTAAGGAAAGTTACGTGAATGTAAACATTTTCAACTGGCTTACTGTATGTTGTGATTTCGGATTAAACATTTACAAGAAAATGCAAATAATTCAATTAATGTGCACATACCACCATTATGTGAAAATGCTCTTCAAGCACATGTATATATATATCATTCCATATTAGCAAAATTATATATATATATATATATATATATATATATATATATATATATATATATATATATATATATATATATATATATATATATATATATATATATATCCACACCCAACCCACTTTAATTTAAGAGATATCATAGACACAAATGTTCATTGATATGTAAATAAGCTAATAGTATACACAACCCCCACGCATGCTCCTCTGAACAGTACTAATGTCTTCCTACCCATGTGCCAAGTTACATAAATGTACATGATTTGAACATCTTGAAGAGACACATAAATAGTTTATCTAACGAACTTTTCTGGCGTTCAATAACGGAAGATTCACCATTTTGTTTCTTTTGAAGTCTTCTTTCAAATAAGATAAACTTACATGACCATTGAACTAGGCCTAATCCTTTAAAAATACATACCAGGGACTTGTCTAAATAATTATACTTATTCGTACAACTTATACGTACAACTACTCAGTCCATTGAACATGTTGGGTTCTTAAAGCTTCATATTTATCTTATTAACAAGATACTTCTGGTTAAAATACAGCAATTTGATACAAGTGGTCCGTTAGCTCAGTCGGCAGAGCGCAGTGCTAATAACGCTGAGGTCATGAGTTCGAGCCTCATACGGAACACTTGAGACGTTCAGTTTTTCTTCCCTTTTTTCTAAGTTTTTAATTACTAATGCCATTGAAATTGTGCACCGAAATATAAGATATGTGCATGATTATTTAATCATATTTTTAGAATTTAACTGGTGCTGGAAAATTAAACTATTACCGTATCAAACCGATGACGTCACAGATAAACTAAAAATGTTCCCGATATACGCCCAAACATAAAGGAACATTTCGCATAATGGCTACATTTTGATGATATAGTAGGACTAAGTCAAAGTTTACACATATTTGGTAAGGACCTCACGTTTTTAATCGTGTTGTTCCCATCGTTATCATGTAAAAACAAGTTTGGACACTGAATTAAAGCTACTTCACTATTATGTCACATATTGAACTTGGACCTTGGTTTTATGCGAACAATTTTTTCTCTTCGGAAATTTGTAATTGCACGGTATGGCCAAAAGCACTGAGAGCTTCTGTTTCCAGCTGGAATCATCAGCTTCCAAGCTGGAACCAGCTGGGAATTATGCCCAATTCCGGAATAAAGATTTCTAGCTGAAACTCGATCCCATCTGTTTTCAGCTGGGAATTGTGCCAAATTCCAGAGTGAAAATTTCCAGCAAGGATAATTCGCAGCTGGAATTTTCTCCAGGGAAATTTGTCATATTTTTGTGCCAAAAGTCACAGAGCTGCAGTTACCCTGTTTGCTATCCCCCCTCCCCCTTCTTCCATTCCCCTTCCATCTCCTCCCTTTCCACATCCTCCCCTCCTCCCCCTCTTCCCTCTCCCCTCCTCATCCCCCTCCCCACCCCCTTCCTCTCTAACTATTACAGTGATAAGATCAGCAAGTCCGTGGATTGCTTTCTTTCTAACCAGGATGTACATATGTATTTATGAAACTCTTTTGTTTTTATACCTTTTGTTCATGTTTGCTTCAAAAGGATGTGTTATTCTCAGGCGCTATTAATAGGCAACAGGGAGTGACCGCGAAACGATGTTAAGTGAAACGTAAATGAACATCTTGAAGAGACACATAAATAGTTTATCTAACGAACTTTTCTGGCGTTCAATAACGGAAGATTCACCATTTTGTTTCTTTTGAAGTCTTCTTTCAAATAAGATAAACTTACATGACCATTGAACTAGGCCTAATCCTTTAAAAATACATACCAGGGACTTGTCTAAATAATTATACTTATTCGTACAACTTATACGTACAACTACTCAGTCCATTGAACATGTTGGGTTCTTAAAGCTTCATATTTATCTTATTAACAAGATACTTCTGGTTAAAATACAGCAATTTGATACAAGTGGTCCGTTAGCTCAGTCGGCAGAGCGCAGTGCTAATAACGCTGAGGTCATGAGTTCGAGCCTCATACGGAACACTTGAGACGTTCAGTTTTTCTTCCTTTTTTTCTAAGTTTTTAATTACTAATGCCATTGAAATTGTGCACCGAAATATAAGATATGTGCATGATTATTTAATCATATTTTTAGAATTTAACTGGTGCTGGAAAATTAAACTATTACCGTATCAAACCGATGACGTCACAGATAAACTAAAAATGTTCCCGATATACGCCCAAACATAAAGGAACATTTCGCATAATGGCTACATTTTGATGATATAGTAGGACTAAGTCAAAAGTTTACACATATTTGGTAAGGACCTCACGTTTTTAATCGTGTTGTTCCCATCGTTATCATGTAAAAACAAGTTTGGACACTGAATTAAAGCTACTTCACTATTATGTCACATATTGAACTTGGACCTTGGTTTTATGCGAACAATTTTTTCTCTTCGGAAATTTGTAATTGCACGGTATGGCCAAAAGCACTGAGAGCTTCTGTTTCCAGCTGGAATCATCAGCTTCCAAGCTGGAACCAGCTGGGAATTATGCCCAATTCCGGAATAAAGATTTCTAGCTGAAACTCGATCCCATCTGTTTTCAGCTGGGAATTGTGCCAAATTCAGAGTGAAAATTTCCAGCAAGGATAATTCGCAGCTGGAATTTTCTCCAGGAAATTTGTCATATTTTTGTGCCAAAAGTCACAGAGCTGCAGTTACCCTGTTTGCTATCCCCCTCCCCTTCTTCCATTCCCCTTCCATCTCCTCCCCTTTCCACATCCTCCCCCTCCTCCCCTCTTCCCTCTCCCCTCCTCCCCCCCCCACCCCCTTCCTCTCTAACTATTACAGTGATAAGATCAGCAAGTCCGTGGATTGCTTTCTTTCTAACCAGGATGTACATATGTATTTATGAAACTCTTTTGTTTTTATACCTTTTGTTCATGTTTGCTTCAAAAGGATGTGTTATTCTCAGGCGCTATTAATAGGCAACAGGGAGTGACCGCGAAACGATGTTAAGTGAAACGTAAATGAACATCTTGAAGAGACACATAAATAGTTTATCTAACGAACTTTTCTGGCGTTCAATAACGGAAGATTCACCATTTTGTTTCTTTTGAAGTCTTCTTTCAAATAAGATAAACTTACATGACCATTGAACTAGGCCTAATCCTTTAAAAATACATACCAGGGACTTGTCTAAATAATTATACTTATTCGTACAACTTATACGTACAACTACTCAGTCCATTGAACATGTTGGGTTCTTAAAGCTTCATATTTATCTTATTAACAAGATACTTCTGGTTAAAATACAGCAATTTGATACAAGTGGTCCGTTAGCTCAGTCGGCAGAGCGCAGTGCTAATAACGCTGAGGTCATGAGTTCGAGCCTCATACGGAACACTTGAGACGTTCAGTTTTTCTTCCTTTTTTTCTAAGTTTTTAATTACTAATGCCATTGAAATTGTGCACCGAAATATAAGATATGTGCATGATTATTTAATCATATTTTTAGAATTTAACTGGTGCTGGAAAATTAAACTATTACCGTATCAAACCGATGACGTCACAGATAAACTAAAAATGTTCCCGATATACGCCCAAACATAAAGGAACATTTCGCATAATGGCTACATTTTGATGATATAGTAGGACTAAGTCAAAAGTTTACACATATTTGGTAAGGACCTCACGTTTTTAATCGTGTTGTTCCCATCGTTATCATGTAAAAACAAGTTTGGACACTGAATTAAAGCTACTTCACTATTATGTCACATATTGAACTTGGACCTTGGTTTTATGCGAACAATTTTTTCTCTTCGGAAATTTGTAATTGCACGGTATGGCCAAAAGCACTGAGAGCTTCTGTTTCCAGCTGGAATCATCAGCTTCCAAGCTGGAACCAGCTGGGAATTATGCCCAATTCCGGAATAAAGATTTCTAGCTGAAACTCGATCCCATCTGTTTTCAGCTGGGAATTGTGCCAAATTCAGAGTGAAAATTTCCAGCAAGGATAATTCGCAGCTGGAATTTTCTCCAGGAAATTTGTCATATTTTTGTGCCAAAAGTCACAGAGCTGTAGTTACCCTGTTTGCTATCCCCCTCCCCCCTTCTTCCATTCCCCTTCCATCTCCTCCTTTCCACATCCTCCCCTCCTCCCCTCTTCCCCTCTCCCCTCCTCCCCCTCCCCACCCCTTCCTCTCTAACTATTACAGTGATAAGATCAGCAAGTCCGTGGATTGCTTTCTTTCTAACCAGGATGTACATATGTATTTATGAAACTCTTTTGTTTTTATACCTTTTGTTCATGTTTGCTTCAAAAGGATGTGTTATTCTCGGGCGCTATTAATAGGCAACAGGGAGTGACCGCGAAACGATGTTAAGTGAAACGTAAATGAACATCTTGAAGAGACACATAAATAGTTTATCTAACGAACTTTTCTGGCGTTCAATAACGGAAGATTCACCATTTTGTTTCTTTTGAAGTCTTCTTTCAAATAAGATAAACTTACATGACCATTGAACTAGGCCTAATCCTTTAAAAATACATACCAGGGACTTGTCTAAATAATTATACTTATTCGTACAACTTATACGTACAACTACTCAGTCCATTGAACATGTTGGGTTCTTAAAGCTTCATATTTATCTTATTAACAAGATACTTCTGGTTAAAATACAGCAATTTGATACAAGTGGTCCGTTAGCTCAGTCGGCAGAGCGCAGTGCTAATAACGCTGAGGTCATGAGTTCGAGCCTCATACGGAACACTTGAGACGTTCAGTTTTTCTTCCCTTTTTTCTAAGTTTTTAATTACTAATGCCATTGAAATTGTGCACCGAAATATAAGATATGTGCATGATTATTTAATCATATTTTTAGAATTTAACTGGTGCTGGAAAATTAAACTATTACCGTATCAAACCGATGACGTCACAGATAAACTAAAAATGTTCCCGATATACGCCCAAACATAAAGGAACATTTCGCATAATGGCTACATTTTGATGATATAGTAGGACTAAGTCAAAAGTTTACAGATATTTGGTAAGGACCTCACGTTTTTAATCGTGTTGTTCCCATCGTTATCATGTAAAAACAAGTTTGGACACTGAATTAAAGCTACTTCACTATTATGTCACATATTGAACTTGGACCTTGGTTTTATGCGAACAATTTTTTCTCTTCGGAAATTTGTAATTGCACGGTATGGCCAAAAGCACTGAGAACTTCTGTTTCCAGCTGGAATCATCAGCTTCCAAGCTGGAACCAGCTGGGAATTATGCCCAATTCCGGAATAAAGATTTCTAGCTGAAACTCGATCCCATCTGTTTTCAGCTGGGAATTGTGCCAAATTCCAGAGTGAAAATTTCCAGCAAGGATAATTCGCAGCTGGAATTTTCTCCAGGGAAATTTGTCATACTTTTGTGCCAAAAGTCACAGAGCTGTAGTTACCCTGTTTGCTATCCCCCCCCCTCCCCCTCCTTCCATTCCCCTTCCATCTCCTCCCCTTCCACATCCTCCCGTCCTTCCCCTCTTCCCTCTCCCCTCCTCCTCCCCCTCCCCCTTCCTCTCTAACTATTAAAGTGATAAGATCAGCAAGTCCGTGGATTGCTTTCTTTCTAACCAGGATGTACATATGTATTTATGAAACTCTTTTGTTTTTATACCTTTTGTTCATGTTTGCTTCAAAAGGATGTGTTATTCTCAGGCGCTATTAATAGGCAACAGGGGGTGACCGCGAAACGATGTTAAGTGAAACGTAAATGAACATCTTGAAGAGACACATAAATAGTTTATCTAACGAACTTTTCTGGCGTTCAATAACGGAAGATTCACCATTTTGTTTCTTTTGAAGTCTTCTTTCAAATAAGATAAACTTACATGACCATTGAACTAGGCCTAATCCTTTAAAAATACATACCAGGGACTTGTCTAAATAATTATACTTATTCGTACAACTTATACGTACAACTACTCAGTCCATTGAACATGTTGGGTTCTTAAAGCTTCATATTTATCTTATTAACAAGATACTTCTGGTTAAAATACAGCAATTTGATACAAGTGGTCCGTTAGCTCAGTCGGCAGAGCGCAGTGCTAATAACGCTGAGGTCATGAGTTCGAGCCTCATACGGAACACTTGAGACGTTCAGTTTTTCTTCCCTTTTTTCTAAGTTTTTAATTACTAATGCCATTGAAATTGTGCACCGAAATATAAGATATGTGCATGATTATTTAATCATATTTTTAGAATTTAACTGGTGCTGGAAAATTAAACTATTACCGTATCAAACCGATGACGTCACAGATAAACTAAAAATGTTCCCGATATACGCCCAAACATAAAGGAACATTTCGCATAATGGCTACATTTTGATGATATAGTAGGACTAAGTCAAAAGTTTACACATATTTGGTAAGGACCTCACGTTTTTAATCGTGTTGTTCCCATCGTTATCATGTAAAAACAAGTTTGGACACTGAATTAAAGCTACTTCACTATTATGTCACATATTGAACTTGGACCTTGGTTTTATGCGAACAATTTTTTCTCTTCGGAAATTTGTAATTGCACGGTATGGCCAAAAGCACTGAGAGCTTCTGTTTCCAGCTGGAATCATCAGCTTCCAAGCTGGAACCAGCTGGGAATTATGCCCAATTCCGGAATAAAGATTTCTAGCTGAAACTCGATCCCATCTGTTTTCAGCTGGGAATTGTGCCAAATTCCAGAGTGAAAATTTCCAGCAAGGATAATTCGCAGCTGGAATTTTCTCCAGGGAAATTTGTCATATTTTTGTGCCAAAAGTCACAGAGCTGTAGTTACCCTGTTTGCTATCCCCCTCCCCTTCTTCCATTCCCTTCCATCTCCTCCCTTTCCACATCCTCCCCTCCTCCCCTCTTCCCTCTCCCCTCCTCCCCCTCCCCACCCCTTCCTCTCTAACTATTACAGTGATAAGATCAGCAAGTCCGTGGATTGCTTTCTTTCTAACCAGGATGTACATATGTATTTATGAAACTCTTTTGTTTTTATACCTTTTGTTCATGTTTGCTTCAAAAGGATGTGTTATTCTCGGGCGCTATTAATAGGCAACAGGGAGTGACCGCGAAACGATGTTAAGTGAAACGTAAATGAACATCTTGAAGAGACACATAAATAGTTTATCTAACGAACTTTTCTGGCGTTCAATAACGGAAGATTCACCATTTTGTTTCTTTTGAAGTCTTCTTTCAAATAAGATAAACTTACATGACCATTGAACTAGGCCTAATCCTTTAAAAATACATACCAGGGACTTGTCTAAATAATTATACTTATTCGTACAACTTATACGTACAACTACTCAGTCCATTGAACATGTTGGGTTCTTAAAGCTTCATATTTATCTTATTAACAAGATACTTCTGGTTAAAATACAGCAATTTGATACAAGTGGTCCGTTAGCTCAGTCGGCAGAGCGCAGTGCTAATAACGCTGAGGTCATGAGTTCGAGCCTCATACGGAACACTTGAGACGTTCAGTTTTTCTTCCCTTTTTTCTAAGTTTTTAATTACTAATGCCATTGAAATTGTGCACCGAAATATAAGATATGTGCATGATTATTTAATCATATTTTTAGAATTTAACTGGTGCTGGAAAATTAAACTATTACCGTATCAAACCGATGACGTCACAGATAAACTAAAAATGTTCCCGATATACGCCCAAACATAAAGGAACATTTCGCATAATGGCTACATTTTGATGATATAGTAGGACTAAGTCAAAAGTTTACACATATTTGGTAAGGACCTCACGTTTTTAATCGTGTTGTTCCCATCGTTATCATGTAAAAACAAGTTTGGACACTGAATTAAAGCTACTTCACTATTATGTCACATATTGAACTTGGACCTTGGTTTTATGCGAACAATTTTTTCTCTTCGGAAATTTGTAATTGCACGGTATGGCCAAAAGCACTGAGAGCTTCTGTTTCCAGCTGGAATCATCAGCTTCCAAGCTGGAACCAGCTGGGAATTATGCCCAATTCCGGAATAAAGATTTCTAGTTGAAACTCGATCCCATCTGTTTTCAGCTGGGAATTGTGCCAAATTCCAGAGTGAAAATTTCCAGCAAGGATAATTCGCAGCTGGAATTTTCTCCAGGGAAATTTGTCATATTTTTGTGCCAAAAGTCACAGAGCTGTAGTTACCCTGTTTGCTATCCCCCCCCCCTTCTTCCATTCCCCTTCCATCTCCTCCCCTTCCACATCCTCCCCTCCTCCCCCTCTTCCCTCTCCCCTCCTCCTCCCCCTCCCCTCCCCCTTCCTCTCTAACTATTAAAGTGATAAGATCAGCAAGTCCGTGGATTGCTTTCTTTCTAACCAGGATGTACATATGTATTTATGAAACTCTTTTGTTTTTATACCTTTTGTTCATGTTTGCTTCAAAAGGATGTGTTATTCTCGGCGCTATTAATAGGCAACAGGGAGTGACCGCGAAACGATGTTAAGTGAAACGTAAATGAACATCTTGAAGAGACACATAAATAGTTTATCTAACGAACTTTTCTGGCGTTCAATAACGGAAGATTCACCATTTTGTTTCTTTTGAAGTCTTCTTTCAAATAAGATAAACTTACATGACCATTGAACTAGGCCTAATCCTTTAAAAATACATACCAGGGACTTGTCTAAATAATTATACTTATTCGTACAACTTATACGTACAACTACTCAGTCCATTGAACATGTTGGGTTCTTAAAGCTTCATATTTATCTTATTAACAAGATACTTCTGGTTAAAATACAGCAATTTGATACAAGTGGTCCGTTAGCTCAGTCGGCAGAGCGCAGTGCTAATAACGCTGAGGTCATGAGTTCGAGCCTCATACGGAACACTTGAGACGTTCAGTTTTTCTTCCCTTTTTTCTAAGTTTTTAATTACTAATGCCATTGAAATTGTGCACCGAAATATAAGATATGTGCATGATTATTTAATCATATTTTTAGAATTTAACTGGTGCTGGAAAATTAAACTATTACCGTATCAAACCGATGACGTCACAGATAAACTAAAAATGTTCCCGATATACGCCCAAACATAAAGGAACATTTCGCATAATGGCTACATTTTGATGATATAGTAGGACTAAGTCAAAAGTTTACACATATTTGGTAAGGACCTCACGTTTTTAATCGTGTTGTTCCCATCGTTATCATGTAAAAACAAGTTTGGACACTGAATTAAAGCTACTTCACTATTATGTCACATATTGAACTTGGACCTTGGTTTTATGCGAACAATTTTTTCTCTTCGGAAATTTGTAATTGCACGGTATGGCCAAAAGCACTGAGAGCTTCTGTTTCCAGCTGGAATCATCAGCTTCCAAGCTGGAACCAGCTGGGAATTATGCCCAATTCCGGAATAAAGATTTCTAGCTGAAACTCGATCCCATCTGTTTTCAGCTGGGAATTGTGCCAAATTCCAGAGTGAAAATTTCCAGCAAGGATAATTCGCAGCTGGAATTTTCTCCAGGGAAATTTGTCATATTTTTGTGCCAAAAGTCACAGAGCTGCAGTTACCCTGTTTGCTATCCCCCCCTCCCCCTTCTTCCATTCCCCTTCCATCTCCTCCCTTTCCACATCCTCCCCTCCTCCCCTCTTCCCTCTCCCTCCTCCCCCCCCCCCCCTTCCTCTCTAACTATTACAGTGATAAGATCAGCAAGTCCGTGGATTGCTTTCTTTCTAACCAGGATGTACATATGTATTTATGAAACTCTTTTGTTTTTATACCTTTTGTTCATGTTTGCTTCAAAAGGATGTGTTATTCTCGGGCGCTATTAATAGGCAACAGGGAGTGACCGCGAAACGATGTTAAGTGAAACGTAAATGAACATCTTGAAGAGACACATAAATAGTTTATCTAACGAACTTTTCTGGCGTTCAATAACGGAAGATTCACCATTTTGTTTCTTTTGAAGTCTTCTTTCAAATAAGATAAACTTACATGACCATTGAACTAGGCCTAATCCTTTAAAAATACATACCAGGGACTTGTCTAAATAATTATACTTATTCGTACAACTTATACGTACAACTACTCAGTCCATTGAACATGTTGGGTTCTTAAAGCTTCATATTTATCTTATTAACAAGATACTTCTGGTTAAAATACAGCAATTTGATACAAGTGGTCCGTTAGCTCAGTCGGCAGAGCGCAGTGCTAATAACGCTGAGGTCATGAGTTCGAGCCTCATACGGAACACTTGAGACGTTCAGTTTTTCTTCCCTTTTTTCTAAGTTTTTAATTACTAATGCCATTGAAATTGTGCACCGAAATATAAGATATGTGCATGATTATTTAATCATATTTTTAGAATTTAACTGGTGCTGGAAAATTAAACTATTACGGTATCAAACCGATGACGTCACAGATAAACTAAAAATGTTCCCGATATACGCCCAAACATAAAGGAACATTTCGCATAATGGCTACATTTTGATGATATAGTAGGACTAAGTAAAAAGTTTACAGATATTTGGTAAGGACCTCACGTTTTTAATCGTGTTGTTCCCATCGTTATCATGTAAAAACAAGTTTGGACACTGAATTAAAGCTACTTCACTATTATGTCACATATTGAACTTGGACCTTGGTTTTATGCGAACAATTTTTTCTCTTCGGAAATTTGTAATTGCACGGTATGGCCAAAAGCACTGAGAGCTTCTGTTTCCAGCTGGAATCATCAGCTTCCAAGCTGGAACCAGCTGGGAATTATGCCCAATTCCGGAATAAAGATTTCTAGCTGAAACTCGATCCCATCTGTTTTCAGCTGGGAATTGTGCCAAATTCCAGAGTGAAAATTTCCAGCAAGGATAATTCGCAGCTGGAATTTTCTCCAGGGAAATTTGTCATATTTTTGTGCCAAAAGTCACAGAGCTGCAGTTACCCTGTTTGCTATCCCCCCCCCCTTCTTCCATTCCCCTTCCATCTCCTCCCTTTCCACATCCTCCCCTCCTCCCCTCTTCCCTCTCCCCTCCTCCTCCCCCCCCCCCCCCCTTCCTCTCTAACTATTACAGTGATAAGATCAGCAAGTCCGTGGATTGCTTTCTTTCTAACCAGGATGTACATATGTATTTATGAAACTCTTTTGTTTTTATACCTTTTGTTCATGTTTGCTTCAAAAGGATGTGTTATTCTCGGGCGCTATTAATAGGCAACAGGGAGTGACCGCGAAACGATGTTAAGTGAAACGTAAATGAACATCTTGAAGAGACACATAAATAGTTTATCTAACGAACTTTTCTGGCGTTCAATAACGGAAGATTCACCATTTTGTTTCTTTTGAAGTCTTCTTTCAAATAAGATAAACTTACATGACCATTGAACTAGGCCTAATCCTTTAAAAATACATACCAGGGACTTGTCTAAATAATTATACTTATTCGTACAACTTATACGTACAACTACTCAGTCCATTGAACATGTTGGGTTCTTAAAGCTTCATATTTATCTTATTAACAAGATACTTCTGGTTAAAATACAGCAATTTGATACAAGTGGTCCGTTAGCTCAGTCGGCAGAGCGCAGTGCTAATAACGCTGAGGTCATGAGTTCGAGCCTCATACGGAACACTTGAGACGTTCAGTTTTTCTTCCCTTTTTTCTAAGTTTTTAATTACTAATGCCATTGAAATTGTGCACCGAAATATAAGATATGTGCATGATTATTTAATCATATTTTTAGAATTTAACTGGTGCTGGAAAATTAAACTATTACCGTATCAAACCGATGACGTCACAGATAAACTAAAAATGTTCCCGATATACGCCCAAACATAAAGGAACATTTCGCATAATGGCTACATTTTGATGATATAGTAGGACTAAGTCAAAAGTTTACACATATTTGGTAAGGACCTCACGTTTTTAATCGTGTTGTTCCCATCGTTATCATGTAAAAACAAGTTTGGACACTGAATTAAAGCTACTTCACTATTATGTCACATATTGAACTTGGACCTTGGTTTTATGCGAACAATTTTTTCTCTTCGGAAATTTGTAATTGCACGGTATGGCCAAAAGCACTGAGAGCTTCTGTTTCCAGCTGGAATCATCAGCTTCCAAGCTGGAACCAGCTGGGAATTATGCCCAATTCCGGAATAAAGATTTCTAGCTGAAACTCGATCCCATCTGTTTTCAGCTGGGAATTGTGCCAAATTCCAGAGTGAAAATTTCCAGCAAGGATAATTCGCAGCTGGAATTTTCTCCAGGGAAATTTGTCATATTTTTGTGCCAAAAGTCACAGAGCTGCAGTTACCCTGTTTGCTATCCCCCCCCCCTTCTTCCATTCCCCTTCCATCTCCTCCCTTTCCACATCCTCCCCTCCTCCCCTCTTCCCTCTCCCCTCCTCCTCCCCCCCCCCCCCTTCCTCTCTAACTATTACAGTGATAAGATCAGCAAGTCCGTGGATTGCTTTCTTTCTAACCAGGATGTACATATGTATTTATGAAACTCTTTTGTTTTTATACCTTTTGTTCATGTTTGCTTCAAAAGGATGTGTTATTCTCGGCGCTATTAATAGGCAACAGGGAGTGACCGCGAAACGATGTTAAGTGAAACGTAAATGAACATCTTGAAGAGACACATAAATAGTTTATCTAACGAACTTTTCTGGCGTTCAATAACGGAAGATTCACCATTTTGTTTCTTTTGAAGTCTTCTTTCAAATAAGATAAACTTACATGACCATTGAACTAGGCCTAATCCTTTAAAAAATACATACCAGGGACTTGTCTAAATAATTATACTTATTCGTACAACTTATACGTACAACTACTCAGTCCATTGAACATGTTGGGTTCTTAAAGCTTCATATTTATCTTATTAACAAGATACTTCTGGTTAAAATACAGCAATTTGATACAAGTGGTCCGTTAGCTCAGTCGGCAGAGCGCAGTGCTAATAACGCTGAGGTCATGAGTTCGAGCCTCATACGGAACACTTGAGACGTTCAGTTTTTCTTCCCTTTTTTCTAAGTTTTTAATTACTAATGCCATTGAAATTGTGCACCGGAATATAAGATATGTGCATGATTATTTAATCATATTTTTAGAATTTAACTGGTGCTGGAAAATTAAACTATTACGGTATCAAACCGATGACGTCACAGATAAACTAAAAATGTTCCCGATATACGCCCAAACATAAAGGAACATTTCGCATAATGGCTACATTTTGATGATATAGTAGGACTAAGTAAAAAGTTTACAGATATTTGGTAAGGACCTCACGTTTTTAATCGTGTTGTTCCCATCGTTATCATGTAAAAACAAGTTTGGACACTGAATTAAAGCTACTTCACTATTATGTCACATATTGAACTTGGACCTTGGTTTTATGCGAAACAATTTTTTCTCTTCGGAAATTTGTAATTGCACGGTATGGCCAAAAGCACTGAGAGCTTCTGTTTCCAGCTGGAATCATCAGCTTCCAAGCTGGAACCAGCTGGGAATTATGCCCAATTCCGGAATAAAGATTTCTAGCTGAAACTCGATCCCATCTGTTTTCAGCTGGGAATTGTGCCAAATTCCAGAGTGAAAATTTCCAGCAAGGATAATTCGCAGCTGGAATTTTCTCCAGGGAAATTTGTCATATTTTTGTGCCAAAAGTCACAGAGCTGTAGTTACCCTGTTTGCTATCCCCCCCTCCCCCTTCTTCCATTCCCCTTCCATCTCCTCCCTTTCCACATCCTCCCCTCCTCCCCCTCTTCCCTCTCCCCTCCTCCTCCCCCTCCCCCTTCCTCTCTAACTATTACAGTGATAAGATCAGCAAGTCCGTGGATTGCTTTCTTTCTAACCAGGATGTACATATGTATTTATGAAACTCTTTTGTTTTTATACCTTTTGTTCATGTTTGCTTCAAAAGGATGTGTTATTCTCGGGCGCTATTAATAGGCAACAGGGAGTGACCGCGAAACGATGTTAAGTGAAACGTAAATGAACATCTTGAAGAGACACATAAATAGTTTATCTAACGAACTTTTCTGGCGTTCAATAACGGAAGATTCACCATTTTGTTTCTTTTGAAGTCTTCTTTCAAATAAGATAAACTTACATGACCATTGAACTAGGCCTAATCCTTTAAAAATACATACCAGGGACTTGTCTAAATAATTATACTTATTCGTACAACTTATATACAACTACTCAGTCCATTGAACATGTTGGGTTCTTAAAGCTTCATATTTATCTTATTAACAAGATACTTCTGGTTAAAATACAGCAATTTGATACAAGTGGTCCGTTAGCTCAGTCGGCAGAGCGCAGTGCTAATAACGCTGAGGTCATGAGTTCGAGCCTCATACGGAACACTTGAGACGTTCAGTTTTTCTTCCCTTTTTTCTAAGTTTTTAATTACTAATGCCATTGAAATTGTGCACCGAAATATAAGATATGTGCATGATTATTTAATCATATTTTTAGAATTTAACTGGTGCTGGAAAATTAAACTATTACGGTATCATACCGATGACGTCACAGATAAACTAAAAATGTTCCCGATATACGCCCAAACATAAAGGAACATTTCGCATAATGGCTACATTTTGATGATATAGTAGGACTAAGTCAAAAGTTTACACATATTTGGTAAGGACCTCACGTTTTTAATCGTGTTGTTCCCATCGTTATCATGTAAAAACAAGTTTGGACACTGAATTAAAGCTACTTCACTATTATGTCACATATTGAACTTGGACCTTGGTTTTATGCGAAACAATTTTTTCTCTTCGGAAATTTGTAATTGCACGGTATGGCCAAAAGCACTGAGAGCTTCTGTTTCCAGCTGGAATCATCAGCTTCCAAGCTGGAACCAGCTGGGAATTATGCCCAATTCCGGAATAAAGATTTCTAGCTGAAACTCGATCCCATCTGTTTTCAGCTGGGAATTGTGCCAAATTCCAGAGTGAAAATTTCCAGCAAGGATAATTCGCAGCTGGAATTTTCTCCAGGGAAATTTGTCATATTTTTGTGCCAAAAGTCACAGAGCTGCAGTTACCCTGTTTGCTATCCCCCTCCCCTTCTTCCATTCCCCTTCCATCTCCTCCCTTTCCACATCCTCCCCTCCTCCCCTCTTTCCCTCTCCCCTCCTCCCCCCTCCCCACCCCCTTCCTCTCTAACTATTACAGTGATAAGATCAGCAAGTCCGTGGATTGCTTTCTTTCTAACCAGGATGTACATATGTATTTATGAAACTCTTTTGTTTTTATACCTTTTGTTCATGTTTGCTTCAAAAGGATGTGTTATTCTCGGGCGCTATTAATAGGCAACAGGGAGTGACCGCGAAACGATGTTAAGTGAAACGTAAATGAACATCTTGAAGAGACACATAAATAGTTTATCTAACGAACTTTTCTGGCGTTCAATAACGGAAGATTCACCATTTTGTTTCTTTTGAAGTCTTCTTTCAAATAAGATAAACTTACATGACCATTGAACTAGGCCTAATCCTTTAAAAATACATACCAGGGACTTGTCTAAATAATTATACTTATTCGTACAACTTATACGTACAACTACTCAGTCCATTGAACATGTTGGGTTCTTAAAGCTTCATATTTATCTTATTAACAAGATACTTCTGGTTAAAATACAGCAATTTGATACAAGTGGTCCGTTAGCTCAGTCGGCAGAGCGCGTGCTAATAACGCTGAGGTCATGAGTTCGAGCCTCATACGGAACACTTGAGACGTTCAGTTTTTCTTCCCTTTTTTCTAAGTTTTTAATTACTAATGCCATTGAAATTGTGCACCGAAATATAAGATATGTGCATGATTATTTAATCATATTTTTAGAATTTAACTGGTGCTGGAAAATTAAACTATTACCGTATCAAACCGATGACGTCACAGATAAACTAAAAATGTTCCCGATATACGCCCAAACATAAAGGAACATTTCGCATAATGGCTACATTTTGATGATATAGTAGGACTAAGTCAAAAGTTTACACATATTTGGTAAGGACCTCACGTTTTTAATCGTGTTGTTCCCATCGTTATCATGTAAAAACAAGTTTGGACACTGAATTAAAGCTACTTCACTATTATGTCACATATTGAACTTGGACCTTGGTTTTATGCGAACAATTTTTTCTCTTCGGAAATTTGTAATTGCACGGTATGGCCAAAAGCACTGAGAGCTTCTGTTTCCAGCTGGAATCATCAGCTTCCAAGCTGGAACCAGCTGGGAATTATGCCCAATTCCGGAATAAAGATTTCTAGCTGAAACTCGATCCCATCTGTTTTCAGCTGGGAATTGTGCCAAATTCCAGAGTGAAAATTTCCAGCAAGGATAATTCGCAGCTGGAATTTTCTCCAGGGAAATTTGTCATATTTTTGTGCCAAAAGTCACAGAGCTGCAGTTACCCTGTTTGCTATCCCCCTCCCCTTCTTCCATTCCCCTTCCATCTCCTCCCTTTCCACATCCTCCCCTCCTCCCCCCTTTCCCTCTCCCCTCCTCCTCCCCTCCCCCCCCCCTTCCTCTCTAACTATTACAGTGATAAGATCAGCAAGTCCGTGGATTGCTTTCTTTCTAACCAGGATGTACATATGTATTTATGAAACTCTTTTGTTTTTATACCTTTTGTTCATGTTTGCTTCAAAAGGATGTGTTATTCTCGGGCGCTATTAATAGGCAACAGGGAGTGACCGCGAAACGATGTTAAGTGAAACGTAAATGAACATCTTGAAGAGACACATAAATAGTTTATCTAACGAACTTTTCTGGCGTTCAATAACGGAAGATTCACCATTTTGTTTCTTTTGAAGTCTTCTTTCAAATAAGATAAACTTACATGACCATTGAACTAGGCCTAATCCTTTAAAAATACATACCAGGGACTTGTCTAAATAATTATACTTATTCGTACAACTTATACGTACAACTACTCAGTCCATTGAACATGTTGGGTTCTTAAAGCTTCATATTTATCTTATTAACAAGATACTTCTGGTTAAAATACAGCAATTTGATACAAGTGGTCCGTTAGCTCAGTCGGCAGAGCGCAGTGCTAATAACGCTGAGGTCATGAGTTCGAGCCTCATACGGAACACTTGAGACGTTCAGTTTTTCTTCCCTTTTTTCTAAGTTTTTAATTACTAATGCCATTGAAATTGTGCACCGAAATATAAGATATGTGCATGATTATTTAATCATATTTTTAGAATTTAACTGGTGCTGGA
>JAIGNY010001593.1:670000-725000 GCA_020152595.1 Chiridota heheva | reverse complement strand
TTTTTCCTATATATGGTTTAACTTTTAGAATAACTCTCATTTTCCCTTTTTTTTTTCCATTTCACCCCTTGCAAGTGTTGTTTTATTCCTGGCAGCAAAAGAAGCCCAAATTCTCTCAGGAGCACTAAGAAGAGAATCAAACAAACTTGGAGCCCTCCCACTTTTTGGTGCCATTGCTCCAAAGGCTCTCTCCGTGGGAGTAAAGTTGCTGGCCCCAGTGTCAGCAACTTCTCGGGTGCAAAAAGGTGAAACACCAAAGAAAAGTTTGCTGGGTGATATGCAAGCTCTTCCAGGAATGACATCTCTGGTGCAAACCCCTACACGACCACTTAAAGATTCCAAAAAGAAAAGGAAAAAAAGTAAGTTCTGTTCTGTTTACATTTTACCCTAGGAGATTCTATTTTGCTGTGTACAAGAGAATCTACACAATAATGTACATGCCAATATTGTACCCTGACATCTACAACATTGTTACTCACAAGGCCCTCACTCAATATTTTATCAATAGTGTACATGCTGTGTCACGCTTCAACCATTCCCGAAATAAACTCTGTATGTACGTCCATAAGTATGTACAGTGTATGTATAATTGTGCACTGTATGTATGGAGTGTGAGGCAGTCAACCATGAAGTTTCGGTGGCCTTCAGATGTTCGATTATCAACATGTGGAAAAATGGAACATCGCTGATGTAAGGGTGCGAATCTTTTATGGTGTATAGGGAGTTGCCATTGTTGGCTTCTTGGTGTGAACCGTCACCAGGGAAATGGTATTTTAGTATTTCAAATCCCTGTATCCCTGCAGTCACTTTATACATATCAAAATCATGGAAGATAAACAAAGGTCCCATCAGTGTGGTCTTTAAGTGGATAGGGGGCAGGGTCTGGGACAATTACCCCCAAATTACATATTTTCTGACAGAACAAGTTTGGGCAAGGTTTATGCCACCGCCACCTTCACCCTAAATTGAGCTTCTACACTCATGAGTGAACAGCATTATTGCATTATTCATATTTCTTAATGAGAGCTTAGATTGAAGGATTAGTTCAGTGGTCAAGCATGTTCATCTTATATGAAAGAGGACTTTATCAGAAACAAACTGGTGAAGAAAGCATTCAACAAACTTATTCCGTTAGGATGATATTTAAATCAAAAATTTGGTATCATTTCTGTAGAAACGACTGAAATTAAACTAGAGACATCACAGCCTCAGATACCTTAAAGTCTTTATGTATTTTAAAGAAAGTTTATTTCATTTTTTCACTATTTAAATTATTTTCCTCTAAACTCTCTTCAGGTGGTATATTATAAATACCCTCCTAGATTGTTTAATTACTTTTTTGACAAATTTCATGGTTTATAAGCCACAAAATCGCAGGACAAAATATGATAAAACACATAAAGACTTTGAAGAATCTGAGGCTGTGACATCACAACTAGTCTGAATTCAGTTGTTTTTATACAAATGATAC
This sequence comes from Chiridota heheva, assembly GCA_020152595.1. NCBI lineage: Eukaryota > Metazoa > Echinodermata > Holothuroidea > Apodida > Chiridotidae > Chiridota > Chiridota heheva. Next base: position 723,529 of record JAIGNY010001593.1, on the reverse strand, counting down.
CAAACTTTAAACTGAAATATCTCCTTAAAGGAATAATATTTTTGAATGCTTTCTTCACTATTTTGTTTCTTTTGAAGTCCTCTTTCATATAAAAATAAGACTTGCTTGACCACTGAACTAATCCTTTAAAGTATGCAAACCTGACTTTTGTAGGAAAACTTGGCAATCAAATCATAAATACCTAGATCCACATTTCTTTGAATATGTTGCTTTAACATTTTACACAAACAATTGTTTTTTTTCATAGGAAATTCCAAGAAAGTTGACAAAAAGCAGTCTCTCACCCCTCTGCAATGCTTTGCAGAACAAGCTGCTCACAGGGAAACTGACCTCTTTCAGAAAGAAAATGTAAAAATGCTGTTTTTATTATCATGCCTTTTATTCTATGTAAGTTAATAGAATTGTCTGTATTTCAATTGCATGGATATTCATCTACTTTAGATTGGATCGGATGAAAACAAAAAAAACTTGAAAACTTTGATTTGAAAAGTTGTGAGTGTCCTAGTATGAGTGCCAAGGTGTTTATTCAACTTATCTTTACGTGTGATTTTCATGCCCTAGAGATGAAATGCAAATGCTCACGTATTCAAATTCATCATACATTATTACATTCTAACAAAAATAACAATTTTGTAGCCAATTCATCAAATTATTGGCTGCTACCAATGCTATTCATGGGGTAATAGAAATGATCAAATTTGAAGAAATTGATTTGGAATGTTGGGTAGTTTTATAAAAAATGATAATAATGTTTCACAGTTAATTGATAGAAATATTGATGAACAAATACTTTTTTGTACTATTTTCTTTTTTCTTTTTCAGTCTGCTGATCCATTGCAAAGCAGATCATCTGCAGATGCTAGCCAGTATAGCCTATAGAACAAACTACGACACGAAAATCAGCAGATATCCCTTGTGACCAGGAGGATGGTAATGTGAGAATGCTACCGTTTTGTTATTTTTTTAATTTATTTTTTATTGAAGATTCATCATACTCTCATGGTCTCTGTATTAAGTATTGTCATAGAAAGATTATGAAGTATCAGGAATGTAATTCTCCTTCACAATGTGTGTTTGTGTGTGTGGGTGGGGGTATAGAGTCATCGTTTCCTCCACAAAGTAGGGAGACACTGATTTTCAAAATCATATGTATATATATTTTTTTATTCTGATGGAAAGTGGGGAGATTACTGTTAACATGAGAAGTCGGTTGACAACAAGTGCCAGATTATGAAACAAGCATCGGATATTGAACATCTGAAAGGACTGCTCATTCAAGAACAGGTAAGGTCATAATAATACATCTGAGTGTTGTTTACTGGGCTGACACAATTTGTTTTTGTTTAAGGGCAAAAACAATCAAAAATGGCATCCTTCACCTTCTCCATTTTGTGTTGTATTCTGATTCATAAACTTTTTTTATATCATCTTTTGTATTCCTTAGCAAAAGGCGCAAGATGTTCTGAAGAGTTTTAAAAGATACAAGAAAGAGTGAAAGAAGAAAAGTGACCTGCATTCCCAGTGGGAAGAGGATAGGCGAGTCCTCTTGACTATAGATCTTTCAGCTTCAATGAAGGGATGTGTTGTTTCTCCATGGTTTCCTAAGATGCAAAGTGGCAAAATGCACACTTTTGACAAGGCCAATGCTTTATAGGTTCCAGCAATGAAGATGTTTTTTTTAAAGTAAATAAGTTAAAGCAATGATGGAGTAGATTTGAGTTGCTCGAGAGATCACCAGAAATGTGACTATAAAATTAATTAGCTGTTTTTAAAGGTGTTGGGGGGGGGGTGGTTTTAAAGATTTCCTCCAATATTATGGAAATCATAAGCATTAATACCAATTTTGTGCCTATTTGAAAAAGCTGAAAAACGAATGAAGTACTTACATTAAACAACTTTCAAAACAATGTTAGGGGTTACAACCAGGGCTTCCGAGAGGATAGTGGGGCCCAAGGTAATCACCTATTTATGTTCCAATTTGACACCGTTCTCACCAATGTCAGGCATAGGTTTTTGCCAATTTTTGGGGACCCCTGTTGGAAAGTACATTCCTTTTCTTAATTTGTATGGGCCATTTTGACCCAGGCCCCCTAGGACCCAGTCTGGAGAGCAATGCCCTCCTTTGATCCCCCTCTAGGTGGTACTGGTTACAGCCTTCACACCCCTTATAGCTATGTCTCTGGAGAGTATTTATAATCAGTGCTGTCACGACATGGCTCTATTATGTATCGATTATCGTGGAGAAAAATATTGCGATATATAGTAGTATCGCGATACTTTTCAAGAAAACTGACTCAAGACACAAATTGTTAATATCACTAACGTTATTCGATCATGGAGTTACAATTTACTCCATGATATGATGAACGCAAGAAAAAAATATTTGCAGATCTAGCAGACGACATGATCATGCACGTGTTTGGTAATTTAGTCAACGTGACCATGAATCATCGAAGTGAGAGCCTGAGTGGCACATTCTAGACAATTTTTCGTTCTTTTTGCCAACTTACATTGATGCGTGCCAGTGTGTGGTGACGGAGCATGATTTTAATTAGTTGTTTTTATGTATCACGATTATTTTGCACGTTTTTAATGGCCTAAACTTGACTTTTAGATTAAGTACTGTAACGTTAGAATTGTAACGTATGAAGTAGCCTAGCCTAGATGCGCAGAATTTGACTTTGTGAATTGCAATATCTTATCAAGGAAAAAAAAAGGTTGAGCACAATTACTCATTATTTAAGGGAACAGTAAAAGGAGTCAATATGATTATACCACAAATATTTTTCTAAAAAAATCAAAAGTAGTATCAAATAAAAGGTTCTTCTTACAACAATTCATAAATTCTATCAATATTGTAGAATTTTTATTTAGCCACAAGAGAGCAGAATATCCAAAGATAGCAATTTTAGGACATCTAATAATCTGAATTAATGACCTCATTTGCATATTTGGCCATAAAAGTATGCAAACCAACGTAAAGTCCAAAGTCTTAGCTTTCATATAACAAACTTGTAGAAAATAAAAATAAATTTGTGAAAAAGCCTCCTCTCCAAAAAGTTCCCTGAAATACTACAGTGTAATCTCAAATGCTCTAGTAGAGTAAGGGTTAATATATGCTTTAGAAAATTATGCCAAAAAACCATTTCAACTTTCATGATATTGAATTATTATTTCAAATTGAACTTCAGGTTATCTTTGGAAAGGGAGGTCAAAGATCTGCAATAAGCGCTGAACATGCAGTATGAAGAAGCAAATACAGTCAGGTGAGTGTTTGATCTTGTAGGTGCTCACCTATTAGTTTATGGTACTTATGTTGTAGGTGCTCACCTATAAGTTTATTGTACTTATGTTGTAGGTGCTCACCTATAAGTTTATTGTACTTATGTTGTAGGTGCTCACCTATTAGTTTATTGTACTTATCTTGTAGGTGCTAACCTATTAGTTTATTGTACTTATCTTGTAGGTGCTCACCTATTAGTTTATTGTACTTATCTTGTAGGTGCTCACCTATAAGTTTATTGTACTTATGTTGTAGGTGCTCACCTATTAGTTTATTGTACTTATCTCGTAGGTGCTCACCTATTAGTTTATTGTACTTATGTTGTAGGTGCTCACCTATTAGTTTATTGTACTTATCTTGTAGGTGCTCTCCTATTGGTTTATTGTACTTATGTTGTAGGTGCTCACCTATTAGTTTAATGTACTTATCTTGTAAGTGCTCACCTATTAGTTTATTTTACTTATCTTGTAGGTGCTCACCTATTAGTTGATTGTACTTATCTTGTAAGTGCCCACCTATTAGTTTGTTGTACTTATGTTGTAGGTGCTCACCAATTAGTTTATTGTACTTATGTTGTAGGTGCTCACCTATTAGTTTATTGTACTTATCTTGTAAGTGCTCACCTAGTAGTTTGTTGTACTTATCTTGTATGTGCTCACCTATTAGTTTATTGTAGTTATGTTGTAGCTGCTCACCTATTAGTGTATTGTACTTAGCTTGTAGGTGCTCACCCATTAGTTTATTGTACTTATGTTGTAGGTGCTCACCTTTAGTTTATTGTATTTATGTTGTAGGTGCTCACCTATTAGTTTATTGTACTTTTGTTGTAGGTGCTCACCTATTAGTTTATTGTACTTATCTTGTAGGTGCTCACCTTTAGTTTATTGTATTTATGTTGTAGGTGCTCACCTCTTAGTTTATTGTACTTATCTTGTAGGTGCTCACCTATTAGTTTATTGTACTTATGTTGTAGGTGCTCACCTATTAGTTTATTGTACTTATTTTGTAGGTGCTCACCTACTAGTTTATTGTACTTATTTTGCAAAAGCATACAGGCTTGGGTGAAACGGTAAATGCCCCTCTTCATCCCTAAAAATGGCTCAAATTTAAAAACAAAAATAGTCATTAGCGTATTTTGGTAGTTTATCAATTTTTGTTGCATAATTTAAGTAAAAAATTAGCAGAATGCTCCAAAAAATAGAGTAAAAGTTATTCAGATAAAACTTTTTTGCTGTCATATTTTTTGCTTCTTTGATCTCAGAATGACCTTGGAGACAAATGCAAGTATTCTACAACAGATCAACCTGCAGATCATGGAAAACAGCAAGCTGAGGTTAGTATATTAAACAAATTTTTCTTCAAAGAAATGTAATTAGAATGATTTATTTACAAAAAGATAAGTGTTTCCTATTTCTTTTTAGGGTTTCTGATCTTTTTCCTGGAATGAGAGATAGAAACACGATATAAACATGCAGGACTATAGATGCTACTTTAATGACATTTGTTATACTCTTGCAAACAAGGCTTTGCAGTGAGTTTCAAAACTGGCATTTGAAATGACAAGAGAAATATTACAAGCATATATCTAATCCTTGCTTTGATCAGTGAGATAAGAAAATTCTCCCAATCCACTCTACCCAAAACCTGCAAAACATTTAATACAAAAGAGAGGATTCCTTACAGCAACAAAAAGAAAACCTAACAGTTATAGAAGATAGATAATATTTCAAATTTCTCTTCAACAGAAAATCTGCAGAAGGAGCAGGAAAGATATTACAAGAACAGATTGAGGAAAAGAAGGAGAACCAATCATTGAGGTAATTATATCAGTGACAAAAATAAAGGTTCAGGGTAGGGTTAGGGAGAACATGACAGAGGACGAACACATTTTGTCACAAAGAAAAAAGAATACTGTTCAATAAAACGTATGTTTTTATCACTTAATGAGAAACCATTTATTTTTCACTTTTGAGGTCAAATTTGTACTTCCCCAGATCACTGTTATTGAGGAAGGGAAAATGGTCATCAAAATGATGAAAATATAACAGATTGCATGGATAAAATTTAGCCTTTCTATTTTGAGGCCACATTAAGAAATATTTTATCCAAAGACTGAGTACAAAATTACCATTTAAACATACTATGGGGGTGGGGTGGGAGGGAGGGACATTGGTTATCTTTTTCTGGTAGCTTTTCCAATGCTTAACATACTTAAAGTTTTATTAATTACATGAGATGGACTTTCAATGCCAATATTAAGAAACCCAGTACTGATTTTCTTCTCACTAATTTTTTTAGGGCATGCAAGTTTGAATAAAACATATGACACATACTGTTATCGATGAATTTAAATACACAGAAAATAACTTGTGTAGAACTTTTAACTAAGTTGACAGAAAAGCAAAAAAGTATTTTAAGGTTTGTTTATTTTTCCGCATTTTTTATAATTTCCTGCATTCAATTACAAAATACAACGACAGAAATAGAAATTGTTGCTTGGAAGAAAAGATCATCTTTAGAAGATGTATGCAGACATATTAAGGATTTGATAAAATATAAAGCTTTGAAGGATTCGTATTTCAAAAGTTGTTTTCAATGATAAGAGGACTTATTATATGGTTCTATCTATGGATGGGAAAAAGGAAGCTTTTTGAATCCTGACCGAATTTCTCTTCAGCTGTTAAACTTTTCCTCAACTGACTTATTTTCTTGCTAAAACTTAACTAAATTGATTGACTGCACTGTGCTGTATAAAACACACACACACAACCTTCTGGTCCTTTCATCAAGTCATGGTTGGCTAACTTTTCATTAAAAAGACACTAACAAAAGATTTATTGACAATTCATTGAACATGCTTTCTGTTAAAACTTTGCTATGTACAATGCGACGATTACGAGTGAACACACAATTACAATGACAAGATTAAAGCGGACAGACATAACATCGACAACCAAGTCAATATCCACGGCCTTTGATTTATATACTGCTATTTCTTGGTCTACACCACAGGGTAGATTTGCAATGGTAAAACTACAAGTCTTTACTACTTCTTTGATATTCAGGTCTGGGTTAGTTTCTCTTATGTATCCTGCTTCGCTAATTTGGCGTAGGGTTGCATTTGATTGATAGCTTCCCACTATTTTTACATTCACGCTAGCCAGAATTAGAGACTTTACTTCGTCAGTCACCTACAGAAGTAATACAATGAATATAGATAATTTGTATGTTGCTAATTTATGTGCATATCTTTTTTTTATATAGAAACCCTATTATGACATCACAGCAGATGCAGGAACTGCAGAGGAGACACTTCTCCTTAGAAGAGACCAAGGCTAGTTTGAGCGATCAACTGGATCAAGTCAAGAATAAACTGGAGATGGAGAAACATGCAATGAAAGCATCCGCCAATCAAGAGTAAGTAAATTTCAGTTTCTGATACTTTTTGGTTTTTCTCGATGAAAAATGTTGGTGGTTTAATGATTTTCATTTCGTATGTAAGCACAATAGGGTGCCGTATGTGGGGTCACATCGAATAGCTACCTGACTCAATTCTGGAAACAGTTTGAACAAACTGTGTGCTTAAGTAGAGGGGTATTCTTGGGGATGAGTCGCTTTAAACAATTTTCATCTGTCAGTCCAGGGGTAACTGCAGTTAAGACATGTATGTGTCTTGATATACATGTACCAGAAATATGTTCCTGTCCCAAGTGCAGAAGTATTGTACAGCTTTTTATGTTTAAAAGAGTTCAGCTCTATATAAGTTATTTTTCATTCTTAATATAATATTCTAAAATATGTTTTATGTATAATATTGTAATTTTAATACATTTCACTTTTCTCATTTTACTTTGGAGAAACTATTGCAGATATTCCTTTCTAGAGATAAGGTGTAATTGGTTGTTAGTTTTGTGTCATAATTACATTTTTTTAAATCCATAATTTTTTATTTTTTTATTTATTTTTAGCAAAAACAAATTAAGTGAACGTATGACTTTTATCCAAACTTTGATATCACACCATAAACAAGAAATTAATCAACTTGAATCTCAGCTGCATTCAGAGATGGAATTTGCCGATAAACCAAGAGAAAAATAAGGATTATTTTCCTTTTTTAAATAATTTCTATGTAGGAGCAAAGTAGAGCTGTTCATTTTGTACAAATTGACAGTTTTGTGATTTTTGTCCTATTGTCAAACTCTGATGAGATAATCACTGTTTCCGGAATGGTGATTATAATTTTTTCGTGGGTCTTGAGCCCTATTTATTACCCTGTTATGATTCTTCTACACTAACCCAATTAGATTATTCGTATTGGACTAAATACACATTATTCACTTTGCTCACTTCCCCATCGTCTTAAAATTTGAGCAAGTTGACCCTAACATTCCATACTGTTCTTATCTTCATCTGAGGCATTTGTGTATCATTTTTATTCCTTAGTAGTTGCATGTTTATCCATGATGATTTCTTCATGATAATTTTTCTAAATGCCAAACAATAAAACTGTATAGTTGTTTTAAATCAAATCAATTTCAATTTCTTGTGATTTAATAGGTATGACAAACTTGTGACTGCAAAGAAAAAAACTGAAAACATTAACTGAGAGAAGTGAGATACAAACCAATACCGAGATGATGGACATACAAGACAGAGCCAGGTTGGTTTTCAGCAAATATGTCAACAATTTCATTTATAATTTTGATAGCATAATACAGAAAAGAACCCAAACATAACTCAAAATATTAGGACATTAATAAGGATAAGAACAATGGAAGTGATTTCTAAACTGAAACTATTTGGAACTTTGACTTGAAATAACGAAAAAATGATGAAAGTTGAGCAATAGAGAAAAGTTTTTTTTCTCCCCTTCTCCTACCTCTTCTCCTCCAAACATACGTCTTCCACATTTTTCTCCTTACCTTGACATTACACAGACAAATTAGTTTATTTGATCTCTACATGTTTTCAGGATGAACTGTCGTCATCTGATATTGAATGCTTTGTGTTTGGTCAATAAAGATGGACTTGACCACTCTTTATGTATAGGCGCCAATCTCGGGGGGACGGGAAGACATGGTGTTACATACTGGTAAATATCACTGTGAACAATGTTTTACCTTGTTACCATGGCGTTTTGTGGTATAGAAGCAAACAGGTTAACAAATAGTTGATAAGATGGAAGTGCTGTAAAGGAATTGATGTTGTAGCCAGACATATCTTCTCTTGTATGATAGGAGTTCAAATGAAATTGACAAACAACTTTTTGTTTACATTTTTGCTTTTGAGATATTTTGGCTTGTAATTTAATGTCTATCACTCACTAAAGGAGCACTGGGTTGAAAAATGAGGGCATATTATCCTGAAGTCTCTATAGTATTTTAATACACTTTTCATTCACTTAATGGTAACATTTGATATAAACGTAAAAATCAACCATAATCACTTCTCATGAATACTGAATTCATTTTTCAATGACACCTTTATTAGAATTACCATGAATTTGCAAGGAAGTGCTCTCATTTTTTGACCGTGCACTCCTTTAACAAATTCATTGTATGGGAGTGATTGACATCCCTCTACTTTGCATGTCTATCTGAAAATTGCTAACTATTTATATTTGTTTGTTTAAGTATCTTATGTAAGTAGTCAATTTAACAAGCTTATTTTTCCATGCCAAAACCATTAAAACTCATTCATTCATTTATTTGGTGCTCTAGGCCATCGTCGTCTCTTGTCACATTTACAAAATTATACAGAAGAAATTAATTTACAATCACATTGAGGTGCCCATGCTGTAAAAGTGAAGAAAGGTAGGTACTAAACGTAATATAACAATAATACTAATTATATTAGGAAACATATGAAGTACGATTCATTCCAAACATAAGCATTATAACTATCCAGGGTATAGCCTGCATAAGAAATTTCATATGAAAACAATACCTGCATGAACTGTTCAAACAACTGTGTATACATTTCAAAATTATCATTATAGTGACATTATCATTTTATTTTTCAGTCGCAGCCAAAGATACAACAACTTCACTATCAGACCAGATTTCACCACACCACTATCAGACCAGATTTTACCACACCACTATCAGACCAGATTTCACCGCACCACTATCAGACCAGATTTCACCACACCACTATCAGACCAGATTTCACAACACCACTATCAGACCAGATTTTACCACACCACTATAAGACCAGATTTCACCACACCACTATCAGACCAGATTTCACCACACCACTATCAGACCAGATTTCACCACACCACTATCAGACCAGATTTCACCACACCACTATCAGACCAGATTTCACCACACCACTATCAGACCAAATTTCACCACTAGACCAGATTTCACCACACCTCTATCAGACCAGATTTCACCACACCATGAGCAAGCCATGTATAACAGAATCAATGCAGAAAATGTACAATTTTATACAAATTATGATCTCTAAAATCATCATCGGTGCCAAACTTTAATAAAGTATTTTTGCACATGAATCATAAACAGAAGAATTTGAATCAATATTCAATATTTCTGAAACAAAGAAATGATTTTTTTTTGTTTCGGAAATTATAATATCTGATTTGCTGTGCAGTGCTGAAACCTTTGCAAACATTCAAAAGAAAAAAATACTTATTTATTGTGCGAGTTCAAGCTCATTGACTCATTCGTTTGATTTATTGTGCGAGTTCAAATTCATTGACTCATTCGTTTGATTTATTGTGCGAGTTCAAGCTCATTGACTCGTTCGTTTGATTTTATTGTGCGAGTTCAAGTTCATTGACTCATTCGTTTGATTTATTGTGCGAGTTCAAGTTCATTGACTCATTCGTTTGATTTATTGTGCGAGTTCAAGTTCATTGACTCGTTCGTTTGATTTATTGTGCGAGTTCAAGCTCATTGACTCATTCGTTTGATTTATTGTGCGAGTTCAAGCTCATTGACTCGTTTGTTTGATTTATTGTACGAGTTCAAGCTCATTGACTCGTTTGGTTGATTTATTGTGCAAGTTCAAGCTCATTGACTCGTTTGTTTGATTTATTTTGCGAGTTCAAGCTTATTGTTTTATTTATTTGTTGTGTAAGTTAAGTTTATCAACTCCTTTACTTTTTATTGATTGATGATTTATTGGTGGTGCTCAAGTATATCAACTCTTATTAACATTTATATTTATATCAGGTAATTTCTTTGTAATGCCTTTACAAATTTTTGCCAACACTGGAATACATTTTGCAATTTTTGATGCCAAATAATTGTATAATATATTTCGAAAACCTTAATCTTTCAAGAGCCGAGAACTTCAAAAGTTATACTTATCATAACCATGTTTGCAAACGCTTCTACCAAAGCAGCAATTCTATTTTTGTATGAGAACTATGAATATGAATATATTATAATTTTATACATTTCAAACTTTCTTTGTTTAATACAAATTTGTAGAAAGCATATTCCTCTCTTTGACTTTTGACTGGATTTGTGTCCTTAAATTCCGTTTTATTCATGTAAATATATCAAGTTTGATTACGCAGTAAGCTAAAGCTTAAATGGTCTCAAACTACAAATACCTACTGTTTTAATTATGATTTATTAGACCATTGATATATGGAAAAACGGGTTGAAATCTATTTATTTTCAAGTAATATGATTTTATTTCACGATATGGAAAATTTGTGATGTATTAGTGGGAAGGAAGATGCCTAAGCTTTTTATGCTATTGTATAAATTCATTTAAATTAACACAATCCTGGCACTGACAATTATAACAATATATATTTTTGAAAGGATGTTGTTCGGGGACATTTTGTGGTCAAAAACCAAATGTTAATTTTGGTTGGGCCTTCAGTGATTTAGCAAAAGAAAAAAAATAAGGAAAATGGCATAAAACAGAGTCATCTGAGATTCTACCCATTCATACAATCACAACTTTGCATATAAGCATCTGAACATTCAAACAGCCATAAAATTACCAATTTGTGAAGGAAAAAAAAATTCTGAAGAGGGGGAGGGGGCATTTGATAGACCTTTAAGGAAATTAGTTATGGCTGTCTCTTTTCATGTCCTCTTCAAAGAGTTGGCATGGGGAATATAGTAGGACCATAGCCAATCTTTGTCCTCAAGATTCCATTGTTGGGGAGGGGGAGAGAGGGAGGGGGGGGGGGGGGGTCAAGTGTCACTTTAAGTGTGGGAACTGGGACATAAGCTCCATTTTTCCATGTTTATAATCATGGTGGTTTTTGTCCTATGTTGGCTATGGGCCTTGTTTCTGTGTGTACATTACCATAAATTAAATAAAAGAAAAAAAGCTTAAATTTTTCTTAAGTTGTTACTAGTGACAGAGCAGAAATTTTATTAGAAATATAGAGTTTTGGTATGCAAATGCTTTAAATCTGGTATGAGGGCCGGGGAGGAAGATTTTGTAAACAAAAAACTAGGCTGTCAAAGTATGAAAGGCAAAACGATGCAAAAGGCGGAGCATATAATTGTGATTTAGAGACAATCGAAAAAATATGTGATTTTGTAAAAGCTGTGATGATATAGACAAATCAAAATCATTCTAAACCATATTGCCAATGCGACAGCAGGATATATCTGGTTGGGGCAAAATATTCAGAGAAACCCAAAACTAGACTATTTAACCCACGTTCTGACGTTACAAGCTCAACAAGCAAAAATTAAACATTTAAAAAGTTAATTACAGAATGAGGGAATATATCCTTGATTGTACCTAAGTGACATGGTTGATCAAAATACAAAAATCTATTATTAAACTAGAAATTTGAAGTTAGTAAGTTTCGCCTGGCATATATTTGTCTATTTTCTCATGTTACAATTAGTACCAATGTGTGCTTTTACAAGTAACAGAGATTTAAAAATATTTTAAAATGTCAAGACCTTTATGGCTATGGTTGGCAATTCTTGGCAACCATACATATCTGACCTGGCTAAACCTGTTCCACAAAACTCTATTGTTATGCAAATAACAAAATTAATATCAACATTATCACTTTAGTTAATTTACCTTAGTATAATCTGACTTCATCCTCAATACTTTAAGAGACACATAAAGAAGTATTTTAATTGTTATGCAAATATGCTAATTTAAATGAACATAGAACTCCCAATACTCATCCATAAGGTTCAATACCTGTGCGAGAAAGATTTGTGAATATACATGCAGAGCATTCCTAACTGCATGTAATCTATACTGTATTATGCAAATTACCTGCTTAATATGCACACATCACCTTACCATTTAGTAAAGAATTGTGACTTCACATATGATATGTGTAAAGTAACACCATCACACCCACCATTATTTAAGAAATATCAGATAAACATATATTTCCATTGTTATGCAAATAGGCTAATTAGTATGCACACCCCCTCCGCCCACCCCAGAAAAAATATATATATACAAAAATCCTCTACTCCTGTGACACATTACGTGAATACAGCATTCATAATTTAAGTTGTGTTTTCAAATTAATTTGTTTGCGTGAAAGTCTATTGTTAATCAAGTAACTCACAAAGCAACTCACTATTAATTGTTAACAATGCTCTGCATATTTGATCATTTGTTAAAATAACATCACCACACTCCTTACATCATACTCCTTGATTTAAGACAGGAAGACATATTTTCATCGTTATGCAAATAAGCTGATTACTATGCATACAAACCCTATCATGTTCATCTGAACAGTACCAATGCCCCTCTACCCCTGTGCCCTCTAACCCTGAACCCTCTACCCCTGTGCCATATACCCCTGTGCCCTCTACCCCTGTGCCCTCTACCTCTGTGCCCTCTACCCCTGTGCACTATACCCCTGTGCCATCTACCCCTGTGCCCTTTACACCTGTGCCCTCTACCCCTGTGCCCTCTACCCCTGTGCCCTTTACACCTGTGCCCTCTACCCCTGTGCGCCCTCTACCCCTGTGCCCTCTACCCCTGTGCCCTCTACCCCTGAGCCCTCTACCCCTGTGCCCTCTACCCCTGAGCCATCTACCCCTGTGCCCTCTACCCCTGAGCCCTCTACCCCTGTGCCCTCTACCCCTGTGCCCTCTACCCCTGTGCCCTCTAACCCTGTGCCCTCTACCCCTGTGTCCTATACCCCTGTGCCCTCTACCCTGTACCCTCTACCCCTGTACCTTCTACCCCTGTGCCCTCTACCCCTGTGCCCTCTACCCTGAGCCCTCTACCCCTGTACCCTCTACCCCTGTACCCTCTACCCCTGTGCCCCCTACCCCTGTACCCTCTACCCCTCTACCCCTGTACCCTCTACCCCTGTACCCTGTATCTCTACCCCTGTGCCCCTACCCTTGTGCCCTCTACCCCTGAGCCCTCTACCCCTGTGCCCCCACCCCTGTGCCCTCTACCCCTGTGCCCTCTATCCCTGTGCCCTATACCCCTGTGCCCTCTACCCTGAGCCCTCTACCCCTGTGCCCTCTATTCTACCCCTGTACCCTCTACCCCTGTACCCCCTACCCCTGTACCCTCTACCTTCTACCCCTGTACCCTCTACCCTGTACCCTCTACCCTGTACCCTCTACCCTGTACCCTCTACCCCTGAACCTTCTACCCCTGTACCCTCTACCCTGTGCCCTCTACCATCTACCCCTGTACCCTCTACCCCTGTACCATCTACCCCTGTACCCTCTACCCCTGTACCTTCTACCCCTGTACTCTCTATCCCTGTACCTTCTACCCTCTACCCCTGTACCCTCTACCCCTATACCCTCTACCCCTGTGCCAAGTTACGTGAATTTACATCATTCATAACTTAAGATATGATCTATTTTATTAGGCAAGAATATTTCGCGTCCTGACCGAGAGTTTTACCTTTTATATGTCACTTTCCCTTTAATTAATATATCGTTATATGTGATGAAGAAATTGGGCAAAAGTAATGAGAAAAGTCTGACTAAAGGAAACAGAATAAAACGAAAAACGAGCCCAATCTGCTTCGTAATCTTTGGATGGAGAAATGCAACTTTTTCCCCCGTTATAATCCACTTCTGAAAACAATGATTTTTGTTCCTTCTTCATGGTTTGAAGAGTCAAGCGAGTCATTGCTGCAAAAACCATTATGACCTGATCCCCGGTTAAGACTGGGACAATTCCAAGATGGCAGCCGTCGGTTGGTGATCCTGAAAATAGGGTAAACGATGTAACTTCCTTAATGTGTGGTATATAACAATCATTTTTGTTAAACATGGTGTTAAGAGTCACGCAACTCATTTCTACCAATAGAATTTTGACTTGACTTCCGGAAGTGGAAAAAATATTGGTAACATCCAAAATAGCCGCCGTCGTCGAACCTATTTTCAGACCCGGGGCATCGTGAAGGCCACGCACGGGGCTTTCCATGCAGCAGTCCGGCTTTCATTCTTGAACAGCTACAGTTACAGTGCCGTCGGAAGCTGGAGAGTGGGTGGGGAGGGGGGAGGGCTTCAACCTCCTAAATAATTTGCAGACCTGTAATGAAAGTTATTGCCGTATGAGTCGCCTTTCGTCATTGCAAATACAAATATAAAAAAAATGATAAAACTGCTTCCCAGCCTGGTGACCCACCATACAACTGCACACGTACTTTACGTTCATAAATCGTATACACTTTGAAAGTTTGTACACTAAATCATATACACTGTTATAGTCAGTCATATACGCTGTTTAAGCTTTAACCATAGTCAAACCATAAATCATGATATAGTCAGTCATATACGCTGTTTAAGCTTTAACCATTGTGAAATTTCATACGACCGTTTTAGATTGATTAGTGAATTGATCGAATGATTGATAGAAGTTCAGAGGACATGAAGACAGGGTGGAAGGCCACCTGGTGTCCAGAGCCCCGTGCAGGATCGCAGTGAAGCCACAGATATATCTGTGCTTTCTTTGTTTTCTCTTTATTGTAAACACCGTGGGGAAGGGGAGCAGGGTGGTGGAATAAACACGGGTGGGGGCTCATCTTCATAAATGAGGGACTGCAAGCATAATTACAAACATGTCCTTTCTACCAGACTGTCCGACGATGGCGTTGTTCAACAACTGAAATATTGCGTAAATGGTACCTTTTAGACATGAATTCGGTACGCGGTTAGGCAAGGAAATGCAAATATTATTTTGCAGTGACAGATGGGTCATGGGTTGATACTTCGTAGGTCAAAGAAGGATACTGTAAAGCTGTATCTCAGAAATGATTTGACATGTTGCTCAAAGGTCAGAGGTCAAATAATAATGGTAAATTTTGTGCTGAATTTCGTTGGAAAAACGTAATTGCTATTGTACTGATCCTTCATGGGTTGGTGTCCAGTTGTTGCTTGGTGGGTTAATGGAGATTGATGCAAGATTATGTCTCACACGTAATGGAAAAAAAGTCATTTAAAGGTCAGAGGTCAAATAATTGATTTAGAAATGGTAAATGTCGTGCTGCGCTTCCTGGTATAACCATAAGTGATATTGGGTTGGTACTTTGGTGGGTTGTTGGAAGGTGATGCAGGGTATGTACCGCACAAATTAGGACATGTCATTTAAAGGTCAGAGGTCAAATAATTGATCTAAAAGGGTAAGTTTTGGTTGGTTGGCTGTTATGTAAATATCTCCAGCGCAAATGGGTTGTTACTTGGTGGGTTGATGAAGGATGATGAAAGGTTGTGTCTCAGGAAAGATGTTAACGGTCGCTAAAAGGTCAGAGGTCAGACGTCAAATCAATGTTACTTGCTGGGTTGTGGAAGGGGATGTAGTGTTGCGTTTCGCCCATGTCATTTAAAGGTTAAACGTCAGAGATCAAGTAATTGATATAAAATGATCCCTTTTGTAATGTTTCCTGGAAAAACATTTTATCATTCTACAACTTATGTGGTAGAGGCGATAAGGTCAGCATCTCCGTGGATTGCCTTCTTGTTAGCTCATCACCCACATATACATAATGTGGGGATGAGATATTTGTGACATAATTCATGAAACTGACTAACTTGTAACCAATGGCTTATTGCCATCATACCACTATTCAGTCATACACCTCTTTAACAAACACTCACGCATTACTTTAAGTATGACTCATAACCTTGGTATTTAGCTACATGTCCCTCTCTCTCTCTCTGTGCACACTGCACAGAGGACACCTGATGACCACTCCCTAAGTAGCCCTCGTTGGAAATACATGGATATCAGTGTAATACAATTATATATGTGTTTTAATGCATGTGTATTTATAAGATGGTGTCAGAAGTAAAAAAGGCACTTTTGGAGAATAATATTCAGATATCTTTAAAACAGGACTTTCACTTTGGAACTCGCACTTTTCTATGTGATACTGGAATTATATGCTGTGAGTGTGAGGAAAGATACTGTACATCACACATGCAATGTTTTTTGTTTGGATGAGCTATTAAAGTTTCCAAGGTGACTTACAACTAAGAACATTAAGAATTGTGAGAGGATACAATAAATTCAGAATACAATACCATGGATAGAATAAAACCTCTGGAAAAATAGATTTTGATGGACAAAATCTTCCACTCCAATGGAAGCATTGGAGAGAAGAGTTTGAACTTTATCTCGATCTTGCAATGGCAGAAAAAGATGACCAGACTAAAAGCGAAGCTATGCCTTTATCTTCTTGGAACAAAAGGAAGGGAAATATATGAGACACTACAATTCACATCGACAACTGAAAACAGAAAGGTAAAAGAAATTTTAGAACAGTTTGAAAATCCCAAAAAGAGTGAAACAGCAAAGCGTTATAAATTTTTCAGTAGAAACCAGCTAGAGGGTGAATCACTTGAACAATATATAGTAGACCTGAAAATCTTAGCAGCAGCATGTAACTTTTCTACCCTTCAAGAATCCCTGATCAGAGACAAAATAATATGTGGAATGAAAGACTCAAATCTAAGAGAACGACTACTAAGAGAAACTGAACTCGATTTGACAAGATGCATTTCAATTTGTAGGGCAGCAGAACTTTCTAAAGAACGTATACGAACGATAAAAAACCAAACACAAGCAGCGGTACATGCTGTGAAAAAGAAAACTGGTAAAGTCAAACAAAAATCAGGAAATCGGAACCAAGACGTAAATTCTTCGAAAGGAAGTGGAAAGCCGCTGAGCAAATGCAAGTATTGTGGAAAGGCCCATATTTGGTCTAAGGACGATTGCCCCGCCTATGGACATTAATGCTTAAAATGTGGCAAGAAAAACCATTTTCAAGCCATGCATAGATCTAGTAGAAGGAGAGGAAATAACCGTATGCATGTTGTAGAGGAACAAAGTGATACAAGCAGTGACAATTCTGAATTTGATGAATATGAGGGACATAAACACAGTAAGCCTCCTAAAAGAAAATGAGATACAAGTCAACAAGATATCAAATCCAGCCTTGAAGCAAATACACGCTGTAATGGAGATCAACAAACACAAGATACACTTTCAAGTAGACAGTGGTGCTAGCTGCAATATTCCGCCACTCTGTTTTCACTGTAATATCGACGCAACCTTTTGAGGACGCAACAGCCATATTAGCTATGTATAATTGCAATACTACCAAGCCTGAAGGAAAATGCAGATTAAGAATGACGAATCCCAAAAATGATAAGAAGTACAAAGCAGAATTCATTGTGGTTGACAACAAACATGCTACACCTATTCTAGGCAATTCTGCAATTTAGCAGATCAGAGATGCAACTTATTCAGGTCAACCATTATAACATTCGTAGTGAGCCATGCCCATACGATCAATCAGAGAGCAAAATCAATGTGCTGAAACAGACAGAAGAATTTACTTTACACAGTCTAACCACAGAGTATGCAGAAATTTTCAAGGGAATGGGAAACTTTCAGGGGATTATACACTTAACTAGATTCAAATGCTTAGCCTGTTGTTCACCCCCCAAGAAAAGTCCCACTCGCCATCAAACAGAAGCTGAAACAAGAATTGGACAAACTAGTAAAAGAAGAAATTATAACTCCTGTTACAGAGCCTACTCCTTGGGTCTCAACTTTGGTGACGGTTGTCAAGCTAAATAACATACGGATATGCATTGATCCAAGAGACTTAAATCAAGCCCTGAAACGAAGCCATTTTCCCATGCCTACACTTGAAGACATTATCCCAGAAGTAACGAATGCAACAGTCTTTAGCGTATTTGATGCCAAAAATGGTTTCTGGCATGTCAAACTTGATGACGATAGTTTAAAACTAACTACCTTCAATACGCCGTTTGGTCGTTACCGTTGGTTGAGGCTCCCCTTTGGACTAAATTCTGCTCCAGAGGAGTTTTAGAGACGACAAATGCAAGCTTTGGAAGGACTATCAGGGACAGTTTGTATTGTAGATGATATTCTTGTTTACGGGGAAGAAAAAACAGAACAAGAAGCCATATTAGACCATGAAAAAAAGGTCACAGCACTCATGGACAGATGCAAAGAAAGAAATTTGAAGCTTAACAAAGACAAAATCAAATTTCGCAAGAAGGAAGTCCCTTTTATTGGACACATCATTACCAGCTGACCAGTGAGGGCTTAAAAGCCGATCCCAAGAAAGTGCAAGCAGTCTTGGAGATGCCAGAACCAAAGGATATCGCAGGTGTTCAACGTTTCATTGGTTTTGTGACATACCTAAGCAAGTTTATGCCAGGTCTGAGTGATGTATGTGAAGCTCTCAGACAGCTCACTACAAAGGGCATAGAATGGTGTTGGATGGATGTGCACAAAAATGCATTCTCACACATCAAAAAACTTGTAACTTCACATCCAGTCTTACGATATTTTGATCGCAGCAAACATCTAACCCTGCAAACAGACGCGTCACAAACAGGCCTTGGAACAGCAATCATGCAAGTGGATCAAACAATCGCTTTTGCAAGCAGAGCTTTATCAGACGCGGAAACAAGATATGCCCAAATCGAGAAAGAGCTCTTATCAGACGCGGAAACAAGATATGCCCAAATCGAGAAAGAGCTCTTATCAGTTGTGTTTGGCCTTGGGAGATTTCATCAATACACCTATGGAAGGCCGGTGACAGTCCAGACTGACCATAAGCCTTTGGAGGTCATCATCAAAAAGCCCTTACATCAGACACCTATGCGACTGCAGAGAATGTTACTTCGCTTGCAGAAATACGAAGTAAACATTATCTACAAGCCAGGCAAAACCATGTTTCTTGCGGATACTCTTAGTCGAGCATACTTACCCATAAAGGAACAAGAACCAATTGCAAAAGATATTTAAACAATTAACATGGTCTTACAATTGCCCATCTCTGAGGAACCAGGTTACATCAAAATCAGATTACATACAGAAAAGGATCCTGCCCTTATAAAACTCAAGGAAATTGTTTCATCAGGATGGCCAGTGAACAAGGATACCATACCTATAAACATTACCCTTTATTTTCAATGCCGTGACCAAATATCCTTCCAGGATGGAATACCTTTTAATGGTGAACGTGTCATTGTACCAGCAACACTCCGCAAAGACATGATTGCCAGAATACACTGCTCCCATATTGGTATACAAGGATGCCTACGGAGAGCACGAGAATGCCTATTTTGGCCAGGCATGCGCGGTCAGATCAAAGATTACATCCAACAGTGTGACACACGCAGGTCACTTGAAAACGCTCAGTCAAAGGAGCCAATCATCGCGTATGATACCGGAAGCCGACCCTGGGCCAAAATAGGTGTAGATATATTTTACTTTAAGGACAAAGACTATTTGGTCAGTGTTGACTATTACTCAGGATTCTGAGAAAATAGACTATCATCAAAACACTGACTTCAAAACAACAATTTAGAAACTCAAAGCACAATTTGCACGTCATGGAATTCCAGACATATGTATAACAGACAACGGCCCCCAATTCGTTTCTGATGAGTTTAGACATTTCTCTAAGGTCTGGGATTTCAGACATATTACATCATCTCCCGGTTATCCACAAAGCAATGGAAGAGCAGAGCAAGCGGTAAAAACAGCTAAAAGACTGTTGAAAAGGGCCAAGTCAGCAAATTCTGACCCGTGCTTTGCTATCTTAGCTTACCGCAACACCCCGTACCAAGGTTTTGATACTATAGTCCCGTCCAGCGCTTGTTCATTCGAAGAACAGAAACCTTACTCCCTACCACAGGCAAACTTTTGCGTCGACTTATCAACAAGAACATTCACAAACAAATCATAGGGAACAAAACCCGCCAAGCCTATTATCATAATCGTGGAGCAAAACAATTACCCAACCTGAAACCTGGGGATACAGTTCGTATCCAACCATTCAAGGACAAAACGTGGAAAAAACAGTTGTAGAGAATTAAGTATCCCCAAGGAACTGCGACAGTGAACGGACCTGTTGTTTCTCGTTACCCTAAGAGACAGCATCGCCAACCTAAGTATTTGGAGGTTTATGTTTCGTAAAATAAAAAAAAAAACAATAATTGAAAATAAAAGAAACAAGAAATAGGCTATGAAGAAAGCAGATAAATCAAAGGGTGAAGTGCTAGCAACCTCTCCCCTGTATTATCTGCTTGTTTACAATTTTAATGAAGTAGCTTTAAGACAGTTAACCAAGAAAAAAAAATATAGGGTGAAGTGCTAGGAACCTCTCCCCTACATACAAGAACAGTTTGTTTACCTTATGCATTACAGTCTACCTATCAAGATTATTGATGAGAAAAGAAGGTTGTTAAGGGACACTAACAAATACGAAATTTTGAGTTTCTGTGGAATTAAACTCTTTCTTTTTATAATGTACATTGAACAGGGAACTGTATTTCTCTGGACAATTGCTTACACAATGCTGATAACTTTTTTTTTTTTTAAAGAAGGAAAGATGTGACATAATTCATGAAACTGACTAACTTGTAATCAATGGCTTATTGCCATCATGCCATTATTCAGTCATACACCTCTTTAACACACACACACACACACACACGCATTACTTTAAGTATGACTCATAACCTTGGTATTTAGCTACACACTCTCTCTCTCTCTCTCTCTCTCTCTCTCTGGGCACACTGCACAAAGAAAACCACTCCTCAAGTAGCCCTCGCTGGGAATACATGGATATCAGTGTAATACAATTATATATATATGTGTTTTATTGCATGTGTTCTTATAAGAATAGTATAGTCACTTTGCTGTATAGGCAAATAACTGCCTGTACCTCCTTCACTACTTGCCCCTCCCCCTCCCTTCTTCCCCTGTGTATCATATGATGACCTCATATAGGGGGTTAGAGGTTAAAAGTTTTTGGAACGGGACAAAATTTGGTGATTTTTGCGTCTGTCCGTGTGTTTGTGTGAGTGGGTGTGTATGTGTCCCTTCCCCCCACTCCCCTCCCCTGCCCATCCCCGCCTCCCCCTCCCCGCCTCCCCAACTATGCTGTATGCTTAAGGTGATGAGATCAGCAACTCTAGTGCTTTCTTGTTAACCAGGTTACACATTATTGATAGTGTTATTTGAAACTCATCAGTTGTTATTACCTTGTGTTCATTGCTCCGACCCCCACTATGCTGTATGCTTAAGGTGATGAGATCAGCAACTCCAGTGCTTTCTTGTTAACCAGGTTACACATTATTGATAATGTTATTTGAAACTCATTTGTTGTTACCTTTTGTTCAATGCTCCGAAAGGATGTTGTGTTATTCTTACTTCGATGGCGCTAGAGGCAACAGGGAGTGACCATGAAACGATGTACAGTGAAACGTAAATAAACATCTTGGAGAGACACATAAATCGTTTATTTCATTTATTACGAACTTGTCAGGCATTTAATGACGAAAGATTCACTATTTCGTTTCTTTTAAAGTCTCGTTTAAAATAAAATAAACTTGTATGACCACTGAACTAAGCCTAATTCTTTAAAAATACATCTGTACAACTACTGATCTAATGAACATGTTGGGTTATTAGGCTTCAAATTTATTTCTAATGAAACTTAAGTCATATTTTTACATATTTTTGTCTATAAATGTAACTTTATTTCTTTTAATTATATTCTTGATATAAAATACGCCACCTGCAATTCAACGGTCCGTTAGCTCAGTCGGCAGAGCGCGGTGCTAATAACGCTGAGGTCATGAGTTCGAGCCTCATACGGACCAGAAATATCATTTTTTTTTTCTCCCCTTTTTTTTTAAAAATATATTTTTAATTACTTATGACATTAAAATAATGCACTGAAATGTAACTGTTTGTGCATAATTATTCAGTTATATATTTTTGCAATAAAGAGATAAAACTATTGCTGAAAAATTAAACTATAACAAACCGATGACGTCACAGATAATTAAAAAGGTTCCCGAATTGCGCCCTCGTCATGAATAACGAACATTATATATGCAAAGTGACTTACCAGACCGAAAAACTGGCGATGTAAATATGCTAAAATATTTCTAATATTGTATTAAAGGATTAGTTCAGGGTCAAGCATGTCCATCTTATTTTTTGAAAGAGGACTTCAAAAAAAAAAAAAAAAAAATGGTGAAGAAAGCATTACGAAATCTAATTCCGTTAAGGAGATATTCAAGTTTAAAGTTTGGTATCATTTGTGTAGAAACGACTGAAATCAGACTAGTTGTGATGTCACAGCCTCAGATTCCTCAAAATCTTTAAGTATTTTGAAGAGAGTTTATTTAATTTTTTTCACTATTTAAATCATTTCTCCTCAAACTTTCTTCAGGTAATATATTATAAATACCCTTCCTAGATTCAGTTTTACTACTTTTTTGACATATCCCATGGTTTTTAAGCCACAAAATCGCAGGACAAAATATGATAGAATACATAAAGACTTTGAGGAATCTGAGGCTATGACAACACAGCTAGTCTGATTTCAGTCGTTTCTACACAAATGATACCAAACTTTAAACTTTAATATCTCCTTAACGGAATAAGATTTTTGAATGCTTTCTTCACCATTTTGTTTCTTTTTAAGTCCTTTCATATAAGATAAACATGCTTGATCACTAAACTAATCCTTTAAATCCTCCTAAAACTTATCGATAGTCAAACATAAAGGATCATTTCCACATAATAATGGATACATTTTGATAATATAGTTGTGATCTGATGTAGAATCACAAAGATGAATATGCCGTGATTCCCTGTCATTCGATAACCTATGCCCCATACTTTTTGTGTGTGCAATCAGAAACTTCTGTACAACGTGGTGTTTGTTTTTGTTGTTTATTATCGAAAGAATTATCAAAACGAAAATAAAAATGTAAAGAACTTGGTTTGATTTGAAATATTATAGAATAATTTACATATGACGAGGTCCTAGAACATTTTCAAGCTTCTTACAGTATTTTAACTAAATACAAAATTCCCTAATCAATAACTTCAATGTCTTTTGAAGCTACGTAACTAAGCTACGTACACTCATAGGAGGGACGTATGGCAAGCCGTTTAACTTTTTATTCAATATTTAGTGATCTTTAAATAATTTTATGCTACCATTAAATAATTTGTGATATCACTAAATAATTTATGACATCATAAATTCAAATTATTTATATCATGTATTGTTTAGTGATATCATGAATTATTTAGTAATATCATTAAATAGTTTATTATTCGTGATATCCTGGATTAGAATCCATGATATCATTACATAATTACTGATATCTGCATTTCCTTTAATGATATCTCGTTTCCAATGTCTAATCAAGATATCAAGAATTGAATTTATGATATCAATAATTCAATTTTTGATATCATTAAATGATTTCTTGATATCATTCATTTAAAATATTATATCATTAAAAACTTGTATTTTTTGCCAGCATAATAAATTGATCAATTTTTGATATCACTAATTGGATTCTTAATATCACTAATTGAATTCTTGATATCACTAATTGAATTCTTGATATCACTAAGTGAATTCTTGATATCACTAATTGAATTATAGATATCCCTAATTTAATTATTGATATTATTAATTTACTTATTGATATTGAAAATATACTTGAAATATTGATATTACTAAATGAATTATTGATATCACTAATTGAATCAATATTAACACTATTTGAATTAGCGATATCACTCATTGAATTCTTGATATCACTAATTGAATTATTAATATCATTAAATCAATTATTGATATCACTAATTAAATTATTGATATCATTAAATCAATTATTGATATCACTAATTGAAATATTGTTATCACTAAGTTGATTTATTGATATCACTAATTAGAATTGATGATATCAATAATTTGAATTAATGATATTAATAATTATGGCGGACATACCATTAATCGCGTCCTCATTTAGGTATTCTTCGGTATTATTCCTTCCGTCACAAGTCTTAAACTTTACCTAATATTCGGGAAATACAGTCAAGCACTGGTTGAACATGATCTGTTTCCATGTTGGCTGCATACGGTGCATGCATGCATGGGATCTGACTGCATTTCGAATTATAATCGCCATCACTAATTCGACAATCATTCCCAAAAGTGAATTAATGAAACTTATTAAATCGAAATTGGGCTGTGAACGGAAATAATAATATGTCGAATTAGCAATATGTCGATTTAATGATATCATTAAATCAAAATAAGGATATGTCGATTTAATGATATCATTCAATTTAAATTGGGGGCGCAACTAAATATATGTCGAATTAGCGATATGTCAATTTAATGATAATTATCATTAAATCGAATTAAGGATATGCGGCGAATTAATGATCATTAATTCCATGATTTGATGATATCATTGAATCAAATTGATGATATCATTGATTAGATTTTTGATATGATTATTTCATTTTATGATATCATTAACTTAATTCTTGATATTATTAATTCAATTTTTGGTATCATTAATTCTCTTACTTAAAGATATCAGTAATAGATTTAATGATATAAGTAATTCTAATTTGTGATATTATGAATTATTTAATGATATCATATATTATCTAATGATATCATAAATTATTTAATGATATCTTTAAATAGGTAACAAGATGGCAATCCAAGGAGTTGCTGACCTTATCGCCTCTGCCACATATAATTTGTAAAATGATAAGATATTTTTCCAGAAAAAACATTACATAAAAGCGATCGCTTCATATCAATTACTTGATCTCTGACGTTTGACCTTAAAATGACATGTGCGAAACGCAACACTACATCTCTATCCACAACCCAGCAAGTAGCATTGATGCGATGTCTGACCTTTGACCTTTTAGCGACGGGTTACATCTTTCCTGAGACTCAACCTTTCATCATCCTTCATCAACTCACCAAGTAACAACCCAATTGCACTTGCAATATTTGCATAACAGCGAACCACCAAACTTTTCCATTTTAAATGAATTATTTGACCACTGACATTTGATCTTTAAATGATCTGTCCCAATTTGTGCGGTACATACACTGCATCACCTTCCACCAAGGACCAACCCAATATCACTGATGGTTATCACAGGAAGCGCAACACAAAATTTACCATTTCTTAATTAATTATTTGACCTCTGACCTTTGAATAATCTTTCCCATTATATATGAGAAATAAACTTGCACCACTCTACACCAACCCACCAAGTAACAAACTGGTCACCAACCCATCAAGGATCAATAAAATAGCAACTACGTTTTTCCAACGAAATTCAGCACAACATTTAACATTATTATTTGACTTTTGACCTTAAAGTGACATGTCACATCACTTCTGAGACACAGCTTTACACCATTCTTCATCAACCCACGAAGTAGCAACCCAATTGCCTACGTTTTTTTCCATAACATGCAACCGACCAACATTTACAATTTTGTTTTAATTGTTTGACCTTTGACCTTTATATGACCTGTTCCATTTTGTGAAAAACAAAACATAACCCTACATCACCTTCCATCAACTCAACAAGTTCAAACCCAATATCACTTACCGTTATCCCAGGAAGCGCAACACAAAACTTACCATTTAGTTTCAAAATATTCTGACGAAAATTCGCTTTAGGTCAAAAACATCACCGAATTGCGGGGTGACACGCCATCACCAAATGTGGGCAATATTTAACCATATATACTTAATTTGTACTGTTTTTAGCCCGAATATGTATAACATATATACTGGTGTATCCCGCTACTCACATTTTACGGAATTTCTGCAGTGTGAGTTTCCTCTAAGCCTCACTGAATACTCAACTGGTTATGGTTATAGAAAGAAATATAAATGTTCCTACGTCACAGATTTATTTCAAAATAGCATCAAAACACTATTTCTAGATTTTCGAATAATCTTCTCTTCAGGATCCATCCATGCGGAATGTTTGCTTTACCTCGTTCTTCCTGGCTCAAAAAAACTCCGCAAATGTCATTCCACGCCTTGACGCCCTAGGTAAAGTTCCTAAAATTCACTATTCCCGCAAAGTGAGAAATTACGAAAGCACATTGACCGGTCGACCCCATATTTGCAAGTGGATGAGAGAGATCGCGGCTGCTTCTGGTGAACAACTTTATATTGTCAGAAATGGAAAAGCTATCAAGATCGAGAAAGTACCCCAGCCAATGATTATCACATATCCACATGTTGATCAAATGATTAACAAACATGTTTAAAAATCTTCAAGCTAAAAATCTAGAAACTTTATCATCGCATCATATTCATCATCAAAAAACTCTTTTGAGTTTCTAAAAAGTGGTCATCAACAAGTTGTGTGTGTGGAGGGGGAGGGTGGGGAACAATCAAGTTTCAAATCAAAGTAAAGGTGGATAGTATTTTGTGTATTTTCTGTTGAGCAAGGGCCCATCTGAAATTTCTTTTAAAATCATCTTCAAACTCCAAATCATCTGTAGCCTTCAAAATCATCTTTAACCTTCAAATTTCTTTAAAAAGTCAATTGATCAATTATCAGATTCTACAAGATTAAACAATCTGGGAGCTGTAATTTTGACTTGACAGCATTTTGTTGAAAGAAGGTTACACATCAATTACATCAAGCACGTCACGTGTGGGTGTATATGTGTGGAAGAGGGAGACAATCAGATTTCAAAACAAAATCTATTGACAGCGGAAGTTGCTCTTGAACAAGTCTCAATTTAAAATTCCTGGTAAAATCACATTAATCTTCAAAATGTCTTTAAAATGCCAATAAATTGATCAATGATGAGATTTCATAAAATTACAACAACGTTTGAATGCTTTTGTCCACGGGACCTTCAGACAAAATGAAAGTTTTTGTTTAATTTTCAAACTTTTTTTCCGTGCATAGCCTAGCCAAAAGGTACTATGCCGCTCCCGACGGTATACCCATCGCGGTATTTCACCTATCATGTGACCCATAAACTGCATCTTCCTGCTTTTGATTTTTCACCATTAGCATCAACCAATACAATATAGGTCATATCATCACGATCTCTATTTCATTACACTGATTGTCTCCTCATTCCTTTTAAAATCACCTAAAAACTTCTAAATAAGATTACAACAACTTTATAAGTTCTTTAATAACCAACTCATCAAGTTCCAGGTATAGGTAGAACATGAATTTCATATCATTACGTTAATTGATCGCTTGACAATTTTTGCCCATGTGACTTTCAGGCAAAAACTTTGTTTTGCTTAAATTTATGTTGTCCATGTATAGTTAAAGTTACTCACGATATTTCGCTACCCTGAGGCTAAATTTACAAGTACTACAGAGGTCACGTCGCCATGAGTTTCTTGGGCGGATTTTTTTCATATCCCCAAACTTATGCCTGCCCGTCACTTTTTGGCAACAAAGTCTCCCATAACGATGTTGCCATCTTTTTCTGGGTAGCTGTGGGTACCTATCTTATGGAAAACATCGTGGATTATTGTTCACCGTCATTTATAAAAGTGTAATACTGAATCGCAGTAATCTGTATTTTTATTCTTGGTTATGAATGTTACAGTGGTGATACTGGGTCCTTGAGCTTCCCATTCAAGTGAAACCTTCTGTGCTGAACTGGGCAACACCATCCCTACTCCCTTTATAGTAGCTGCGTTGTCCGAGGTCCCTGGTACCCCAACATCACCCCAGTAATGGTCTTTGTTGCACTGACTCCACCTCCCGGCTTCATCTTGTTTCACTGATTTCAAGCTGGGCACGATTGTAATTACGCATTTCCTTAAAGTCTTACATACCCCGTACATGGTTCATATTCCAGCGTTCCCATGAGGACAGCGTTCCTGGTCTTCGGGGGTTTCAGCTTCGTGGCTTCTATGTGTTATTCACAATTTTCATCACGCAGTGTGATACATCTTCATATTAATTTGTTGATGACAGTTTTGTAGGTTTAGATTTATGGTAGGGTGGAGGCCCCACGACCAACCAGGAAGTTGACAACTCCCTGGGCCAACTGACCAACCCTCCTCCTTTCTCAGCCGGGGTTGCGACCGTCCATTGCCATTTCCCGAGTCAAAGACAGAAACCTTGTTTATACTACTAATTCTGCGTCTTACTATTCGCTGTTCTTTATGGATAGGAAAATACAGTTTTTCAGACGAATGTGTGTAGGGGGAGAAGTTTGAGTTTGGGCAGGTACTGTTACCTCCTCGGATAAGAGCTCGATAAAACAAATCACAGTAGCGGACATGTGTTACCGTATTTGTTTTCTCGTATAGCAATACAACGTAAAAGAATTTTACCAAGTGTTGCGTTGGCCCCGAGCGGCCCGAGCAAGACTACTTGGTCGAGATCTGGTATACTGATGATATGCACATGTGCCTGAAAGTATTGTGGCAAGTTTGTTTATGTCGCCAAGATCGAAAAGATCTCTCACACAAACTTTATTTGAGGTGGACAGACTTTCGTATCAAAAATACACGTGGTGAGTCCTGGCTTCTGATAGGGTGTTGCACAGTTGGAGCTTAACTCCTCCCTTACTAGTAGCTCAGAATTAATTAAATATGGTCATGATCCAAATGATCTAGATATGATATCAATGGAAAAGATCTAAACCAATTGTATAATATTTCCACTTTTTTCAGTTTTTTTTTTAACAATCTGGCAAGCTTCCTTTTTATTCCATTATGACATAACATGTTTTCAGGTAGAGATCAAAATTATGATAGAGTATTCTGGAAGGGAGACGTCATTTTATAAGTCCATGATTTGGAAGATACCATTTTCCATGTAAAAAAACCAAACAAAAACCTTGGAGCATATGGTTACTGGACCTTCTGTTTTATACAGTTTTTGAATCTAGCGTAATCCCGTTTAATTTGCCGACTCTTCCCCCCTCTATACAGCTATACGTACACCCACACACCTAACGGGCTATAATCGTGGATCGGTATTTAATCCACCTGTTCATTCATTATGAAACATGGCAAATAGATATAACTTAAAACATCTTTATATCAAAATTAGATATATCGAGCAAAAATGTTCAAGTAAATGTTATATTAACTTCTTTTCATCAACTTTTGAGCCCAATCGGGGCCCGACTTATTGCCGACCATCCACCCTCCTCCCACTCGCCCTCCTTCGCACCCACCCAAACCCACACTGGCTACAACCATTGCACGCACCGGCGGATAATCCATCGGTTCATTAATTATCAAATACGACCATTATAATGTAAAAACCTCTTTATTTTTATCAAAATTAATGCATAATGTTATCTTCCAAATGTATTAATAATATCAAGGAAACATATATCAATAAAGTGCATTTTGTAAAACATGTTGTATGTGTGTTTCTTTTCGTAAGTTGATGGTTAAGTAAGCACGTAAATTCACACAGGAATAGAGTGCGAGAAGAAAATGTCTTGACGTGAATAGGAAGCTTTAGATTTCACGACGCGGACTTCGCTACAACGAAATGACGTCACGTTCGACGTTCTGCGTATGCGAATACTTCACATTGTTATCCCTGAAATTCTACACAGGGTGTCAGGGTGTTTTGACGTGCTGAAACGGGAACTTGGAATAGCGTGTGACGTCATATGTTGTCATACCAATCTGCTTTTTTAACATAATTGAGCAATTGCTACAGTTTTTTTTGCTCATCAAATGAAAATTTGACTCAATTTTTTTCTTTGTTATTTTGGAAATTAAAGTTTAAAAGTAAAGAATTATGAAGTATTTGCATTCTAATCGGCGCTCAGATATTTTACTGGTACATCTCGAGAATTTTTACATATGTTTACCATATAGCGTATGAACTTCAGGCTACTGGCGAAGTTGATCCAATCGAAGTACGTGACTTTTCCTTTTGCTTCACGAATTTGAAAAAGGTTTGCCATTCTTCCAAAAGTACTTATAATTGGAGCGTTGTCTGCTACGATCGAACATCGCTACTTAGATATGTAACATGACTGTCATTTTCCCCGTCGTAAAAATCTAAAGCGCAAAACCAACAGGACGGAGAAGTCAGTACGACAACGTACATTGTCGGTTCACTTCCCGTCGCACTCCGCGTCGTGAAATATAACGCTCACTAATGTGAATGAGGTGACGGGACTTGTCATTCATTACTTTACAAGCTATTTCATACAAGCTTTTTGATCACGTAGAAACATGTATACTGACAGGGCATGACCATAGCCAAGGAGAGGGCAGGGATTCCTCCGAGCAAAAACAAACCCCGTTTCATTCTCACAAGGGTTAGCTGGGAAATACCGTATTTTCTGATTATTATATCACCAAAGGACCCTTGGCGTAAATCCGTTTGAAAAAAGTGTGTGTGTATGTCTACAAAATGTTGTTTCGCGTGTACAGAGAAAACCGGACACGCTATCAAGTTGAAACTTGGTGGGAGGGCGTAGGGTGATGTGAACTTATATCCCGCCAAAGTTTGGTAATGTTGGAAATTTTCCAAAAATTGAAAAAAGCTTACCGATAATCAAAGAAACTTGTCCCAAAATGGAGGAAAATTTTGAAAAACGAAGAATATGCACCAGATACGAGGAAATTTCCCAAAGATTGAAAGAGATTTCCCAAAAATGGAATGAAATTTCCCGAAAATTGACATAAACTATGACTAAGAATGATGTTATGGTAAAAAACGTATCATCAGAAAAATGTCAGAAGCCCAGGGCACCCCCCCCTCCCTCTTAATCTGCCCTGCTTTATACCTGCACACCTGTATACGTTGAACTTCTCAAAAGTGGGAGAATTTTTCCGACAAACGACATGATTTACCCGACAGCAAATCATTTCAGGGGGTGTTGTAGTCCCACACACCGTCATCGTGACACCCTGTTGCCAGGGCTTCGTCCCTAGATTTCACACAATTTTTGCTTCCTTGCACTGATGCATGATCACCAACAGCGCAGTGCTATCAACACCATGGAATTGACATGAGTTTGTTTAAGCAATTTAATGTTATCAAAATCATAAGGAAGTCAGTACCATGTGTCGGAACCACGGGAGCAAGGGGTCCTATGGATCGGGCAGGAGGTACTACCTTTATGAAACTTGAGGTGGACCAAAACAGAAGGTGCCCTTTTAAAAATTATATGAAATTATTCTGTAGGTCTGGAAAACAAGTGTAAATCAGCTCACTCACAAATCCTACATAGTAAAGGTACATTGAACATACATTTTTAAAGCATGTCATATACCATGGGACCCGACACCGAGGGCCGTGGCGGGAGGGTGAATGGCCCCAATAATTTCAAAACAATCATTTTCAAAAGTAGGCCTTATACATATTCGCCCGATGGGCAATTGCCAACATTGGTCCTGGCTTCCCAGTCTCAATTGGGGAGCCAAAAATTGGAATTTCAAAAATATTACGACCACCCCCTCCTTCCCTACAATTAGCTTTACCGTGGTAAGAGACTCGTACATTTTTGCAGGTTGGTTGAGACCAAAATAACATCTGCCCCAATTGTCCAGGGGACAGTGGTAGGCATACCAACGAGGAAGGGAGGGGGAGGGGAGGGGGCAAGGCTTTCAAATAATTTTGTTAGGGGACAAGTACCATTTAGGCCCCCCAATAATGAAGATCCAACGAATTGATTTTGAAGAGTCAGATTCCATCAGATCATATTTTCTTCCAGAAATTTTCAATTAAATTTTTTTTATCTTCAATCAAATAATTTTCGTAAAAATTTCTTCAATTTTCGAAAAGATTTTTTTATTTTCAGGAATTTATTTTAAGTTTTCACGTTATTTGCTTCAAATTGTGGGGAAATTTGCTTCATTTTCGGGATATCTTTTTCATTTTCGGGAAATTTGCATCAATTCTCGTGAAATTTCTTTTAATTTCGCGAAATTGTCTTCATTTTCGGGAAAAATTCATCAATGGTCCGGAAATTTCTTTCATTTTCGGTAAATAAATTTCCGTGAAATATCCTTAATTTTGGGAATTTTTCTTTATGTTTGGGAAATTTGCATCAATTTTCGTAAAATGTTCCTCATTTTCCGGAATTTTTCTTCATTTTCGGGAAATTTGCTTCAATTTTCGTGAAATTTTCTTCCATTTTTGTAAAAAAAAAATTTCAAGCTCATTTTTAGGAATGTCTTGGGAAATTGTCATAAATTTGAGGAATTTGCTTCAATTTTGTGTTATGTGCTCAACCCATTTTCGGGAAATTTAACCAAAAATTTCAAGAATATTATGACCCTTTTTCGAATAGGTTTACCGTCATAAGAGACTCGTACATTTTTGAGGGTACATGTCACCTCCCCCCCCCTTCCCTCCTATTGCTCCCGTCGTCGGACCTTAGTGACTCCTCTGAGCCCAAGTGCTCAAGCGATTTAATTTGTTTTTATTTCCAGAATTATGGTCCGAAATGTATTATTAAGTAAGTCTACTTACAATCATTTAAGCAAGAAAGATATTTGATCCGTTGATTTTTTAAAGATTTTGCTGCTGTTGTGGTGGTGCTGGGTGCATGGGAGGAGGGGCACACTTTTCTTCCACAAAGTGTGTGTGGGGGAGGGGGGGGGGCATTGTTTAAAAAAATTGGGGAAATCTCCCACAGTCCCCTCAGTAACTTCGGCCCTAGTCTGGTATCAGCAACCGAGCCTTTGGCTCATGATGACACAGTGTTGATTAATATAATGACCATACAGTGGCTGAATGTGCGGCGGGGTGTGGCCGAGCTGGCTGCGTTCATTATCAAAAATGTCCACATGTTGCCAGATATTATTGATAAGCAAATGAAAAGTTAGAAAATTAAGGAAAAAAATAAGAGAAAAATCATCAATCTCCGTGCATGTATGCTTCAATTCAGCTAAACTCAACACTTAAACTTTACTTTAACATAATATAATATACATAACAAGATGATGGGCTAAGGTTAGCCACCCCATATCAAAAAGCCCAAAGTATCATCACCAGCACCAAGTGAACACAAAAGAAAATGCGGCAGAAAAATAAACACAATCAAAGACAGAAATGGGGTTTTGTGTATCATATTTTTGGGAATTTTAGCCCTCTTGTCGCGGAAGAAGTTAGACCTGCCGCACCCTCCCCTCCCCGTCGGAAAATCTTGATGTCCGTGTCCCTGATTACCATACTTTCTGTCTTCTTTAATGACGAAGAAAACATATTGAGCCCGGTCAAAATAGCCAAAATATCCTGATGACCCATGTCAATTGCAGACTATGATTAAGAGGTACTTCAGTTCCGTAGCCAGAACTTTTAAGAAGGGGAGGATCCCGAGGGTGGGGGGAGGGGGAACTTAACGGGGCGGCCTGGGTTTTTTTAATCCAGCTCGAGACCTTCTTCTTGAAACATCATCCATTTTCAAGGTCTTGCACGTTTTCGACCGTTTTTCACATTTAACGGTTGTTGAGTATACCTGAGAGAGGGAGCAGGCACCCCCAGTGTGTGGTAGGGCCTAATAACAAACAATACAAACTTGAATGAAAATGGATGACTAACCCACTGTCAGAGGAATCTCGGACTACCCCAGGTCCAATGCTCTCGTCGAGTCTTCGTGATGTCTCTGTGGTTGACTGCTGTTTAATCCCAAGTGTTTTAGTCCACAAATCTCAAAATCTTCCCAGGTGTTTTGGTGCAATTAGAGCCTAAGCTAACTTAAGATAAACTAAGCTTATAAAATTGAATACAAAATATTGATAATTAATTATTGATTATAAATTTCTATGTTCTAACTTCTCTTCTGGATTGAAACACTTAGTATTTAACCTGAGCCTTACGTATTTGCACAACTCGAAATTTCATAAAACGAATATGAAAGCATTCAATTGAACAAAAATCATGGTCAGTAACTGCACTAAAGAGAAAAATAAGAAATAAGTAGACCGGATTGATATGAAAATATAAAAAAAAAGGCCTTAACTTTGTTCAATTAAATTGATCTACTTGAACTTCTGCGGAGGAATGCTTGACTCACCCCAGTTTTGCTCCGAGTGACGTCATTTACTCGAAGGCGTTTAGTCAGTCAATAATTGTACTAAAGGAAATAATCAATCAAATATAATTTTCTTTATTGCTTTATGTAAACAAAGTCTACTTTAACAATTGTTTTTAAACACTCATTCTTTCAAATATTATTTAATTCAAATTATCTGTTTTATGTACGTCAAATTATTGGAAATGAATGGAAATATTTGGATTTAACAATAATTTCGATGGATATTGCTGGCAATCAATATATCAATCCGCCCTCATCGCGCCGGTAATGCATGCTTTGTGAAATTTTTATACGCACGTCCTCTTCCTCTCTGCGACCTACACGGAAAGAAGCTAGGCTACAAAGATGTCTAAAAAAACCTTTAAAGAACAAGCTGTGGGATTTGGGACGGATCTTGCAGCAGGTGGTATTGCAGCAGCCATATCAAAAACAGCAGTTGCCCCAATTGAGAGAGTGAAACTTTTATTGCAGGTACAATATTGCTACTCTAAATTTGTTTTTGAACTACGATTTTCACTTTAATCTTAACGTTACACGCCAGCATTCGTTTGCGTGTTAGGCCTTCGTGGTTGTTTTATAACATTAGGCTCAAACAACTCGCATGTCTCACTCAAGAGTCACCTGGTCATACTGACTGAGTGTATTAATTAGATACGATCGCTAATACATAAGTTCTTCTACATTACAGTACAGTGGTCACAAAAGAACATCGAAGTCCTCAACTGGCCTAATGTACCCAAGGTCTAACGTTACAAATAAGGTTGCTCCCACTAAATAAAGTTTGCTAAATAAAGTTTAAAAGAAGTTTTAAGTAATAGCCTATAGGCCTAGGCTTACCATGAAAGAGCACAATGAAATAAAATAATAAATACAAAAAACAATCAAAATTGGTTAAGGGATTCTTAAGATGACAAGATGAAGTTCTTTTATTTTTGCCTGCTGATTTGAAGTGTTTCCATAACAACGGAAATGCAAATATATTCAAGATATTGACAATTTGTGCATGACCTGCAGTTTTCTCGCGTAAGCGACACGCGCAGACTGAAAAACGGAAAATACCTCCAAAACCTTGTGATATTCGCTCTGTCCGGTGTTTATTTTCTGCTGATAATAAACTATCCACAATTGAAGTGTCCTCTCCTTATTCATTCAAGTTTGGTATAGGATATTTTGTCAGAATGCTCCTTAATCCCTCAAGTTTTCCGGGTCACTGATGCGTTTTACACACTAACGATAGAAAATTCCATTTGGTCACGTTTTCGGGTTCACCATGCTTCTTCGTTTCGCTTGTACTTTTGGCGCTTAGTGTTTGCACCGGGTCCAAAAATCTGATCGGGTACACGGTCTGCATTATCGATCGGGTACACGGTCTGCATTATCGATCTGGTATCCGACGTGCCGACAAGGCCTTTTCATTATTTTTTCGCGGAAGTAGTATATGTGTCAAAATCTAACAGTATGTATACCTTGTAAAATCTTGTGAGGTTTCTTGTTTTTTTAATCGTAACTTTGTTTTTGTGAAATAAAAAAATAAAATACAAATGCTTCTTGTCTCTTTTATTTGCCTGTCTTCATAAAATACTGCACAATAATAATATAATCACTTCCTCAAAATTTTGCGGGATGGGTCACTGGGTATTCTGGAATAATACAATTTCACGTGCACGGTTCCGATGTATGCATTGCACGCAGCGCTCAGTGATTATGCTATGTAAGCGGATCGTGCACAATCAAAATGGCCACCCAAGCCTGGGAATCGTGTATTTACTTTTTTTAAATACAGCTCAAGTTAATAATGTAAAATGAAAAAAAGCAAATACAACCGGGAAGTAATGGAATGTTTGTGGTTAGTGCAACAGTACTATATCTTTTATTTTAAACAATCGTAACAAGAAACAAGAACAAAAAAGTAAGATGATATTATCAAAAGTACCTTGATTCTGTAAAATACAAGGACATGGAAGGCAGTGTCAAGGGAGTGTTCCGTCCAGTGTTATTATCGATGAAAGAACATAGAGAATGTAGCGCAAGGCACAAAAAGGAGAGACGGAACGCACAGTAATAAAGTTTCTGAAATATATTGTAAACTCATTTATACACCGACTACGACTATAACTTTCTCTTGCTATCTCTAACTGACAGACTGCATCTAACCGTTTGCAACTGTTTCTAACCTCTATCTGAATTCCCCATTGTAAAATTAAATGAGTTTTGGGTTAACATGTAAATGAAACAAGTAATTTTCAGGAAAACGTTATTCTCAACCCACAATACTTCCTGGCGTCCAAAGTCATGTAAAATCGAGTTTGATACCCAAAATATCTTTGAAATTTTATTCTCAATCTCAACCCACAATATTTCCTGGCGTTATTACACTTTTGAATATACATCCCCCTTTCCCCTATCCCCTTCACTCTCTGGTTCACACCCAATGTTTGTAATTAAAGTTGAGAGATAAAACTAAACTAATAAAACATGATTGTCTACGTAATGCATAGTAGGCTACCCGAGGCTTAATTTCCCCCCCCCCCACTCCCCCCACCCCCCAAAGATAAAGTTTTACATATTTTGGCTGGTGTGTTTACTCGTCACTTTCATCATCACTTGTGTCAGAAGTGGAGTTGCAGGCAGCTGCTGCACCAGCATTTTCCCTGCAATTTTCACGTAGGAAGAGAATTTTACCGACAAGCTTTGGACTTAATCAGAGTCTCTTTTTTTACAAAAGTTCACCTGCTGATGAGAATAATCTTTCAGATGATGCACTTGTCGTTGGTATTGCCAGTAAATTTTTTGCTGTGAATGCAATCTTTGGGAATTCCTTTTCATGCAACATCCACTATTTGAGGATATCTGCAGTGGGTGCTTGCTGTTTAGGTTCCTGTATCTTTTAATTTCCTTGGCTGCAGTCAGTCTTTCGTCTTCTTGAGCTTTCTAAAAAGCCGCTCCCAACAAATTTTCTAGAACTGTCTTTTGCCTTTTGACTTACTGTGTAGTCTCACTCTCAGGCTCCGTTGACACAACATTCTCTTTGGGGTAATACTTATTTACAAGTTCTTCAAGGTTTTGAAACGCCGCTTCCCTGGCATCCACAGTTAGGAAAGACAAATCTTTAAACCTTGGGTCCACAGCACAAGCAATGACTGGTATTTTTGCTCCAATGTCGCAACCATAAAGTCCAAACCGTCGCTTTAGTTCATTCTTCACAACTGTTTTGAAGTTAAAAAGCGCTAGCAAATCCTCCTCTGATGGATTCAACTTTTCAAGTAGCCCATACAGGACAGGGTAGGTTAGACTGACGCTGACATATTTCTCACCACACCACAGTTCAGTTGCCTGCGCCAAAGGCTCAAAACGTTTTGTGAGCTCTTGGGCGAGGTACCACTCGTCGTCACGAAGCTGCTTCGCTTTATGGCGGCGGATATCAGCGTCCATAGCTTCCTCTGCAAACGTCTCTGAAATTGAAGCCTTTAACTTCACTAACCGATACAGCATCTGGTAGGTAGAGTTCCACCTGGTACATACGTCCTGGATTGGTCTTAAAGGAGAGCAGGATGGATCCTTTTCCCTTTGCTTTTTTTGGAGTAGAACCCCAGCTGGATTAGACCTTCTGAAAAAACCTGATAAGGATCGGGCATTTTTAATCATGTTTGAGACTGACCTTGTGTCTAGCCCGGCATTGATAGCCAGCTGAATAGTGTGCGCATAGCATAGGACAGAACACAGCTCCAAACTTGAAATGGCTGAGACCATGTTAGCTGCATTGTCATGAACGTACGCAAATATTTTTTCAAGTTTTCACTCGTGTGGCATGTCCTGCAAGTCGCTGGCAACATGTGTGGCGTTGTGAAGTGACTTTGGTGCCCAGATTTAGGGTCTTTATTTCCCATTCTGCCGTCATTCCATGTGCTGTAACACCAAGATAGGCGTCATTGATCGCTGAAGTCCAGTGATCCGTGGTAAGTGAAACGATAGAGAGATTACCCAATTCCTCCATATTCTTATGACGTTGAACATCATATAATAGGACAATGTTCCTACGAACAGTATCTGCACTCGGAATGGGGAAATTAGGTTCAACATAGTTCAGAAACTGACGGAAGGCGCCACTCCTGATCATTGATAAAGGCCTCAAATCTTCATAGATTATTTTACAGAGTAAGTCTGTAATTTTGCCTTTCTGTTGTGGTGAACATGGTCTGTTGTCGGTAGCAACACGTGGGAAAAAGTCCCCAACAAGACTCTGTTTCAAACCTGATGGGCCAGGGACCTGCTCTGCCAACTGTCCTGGATGTTGAGAATTCAAATGTTTTAGCAGTGATGAAGTGCTACTCCCAGAATATGAAAAAGTATTCGAGCGGAGAGAACATTTGGCTCTACTTTCTTGAGACCCTTTCGTTTTGATAAGTTCAAAAAACTTCTATTAGTGGGCATCTTCACTGTGAAATCTTGGGAGCTTCAAAGTGGTCATGTTGGTTCATAAACTATTGATGGCATATTGAGGGACTAAGATAAAGAAGTCCAGTGATAGAAAACTGCATGGCTGTAGAAATCTTCTTATAAATAAGTGTTGGCTAATTTAAACTTTGTATTCATTGGTAAATATTGCAGGTGTTGATCCAGTGGATGCTTCTGGTGACCCCGAGAAGTCATTGCAGATTAATTGCGATTAAATTGTTAAAAGCATATTTAACAGATTTTAGGAACCTATACAAACTTCTTAAAATTATCAATACACGATGTCAAATATCTTTAACATTCAACTCTGTAACCAAATGATTTAAAGCTGAAAATTGCACATCAGGTTCCCAGTTTATTTTCCTGGATACACCCCTAATTGGAGATTCTTTTAATTTTTTTGTTTAAAAGAATTATTTCAAAATGAAATAAACACCACACAGCACATGCAATATAATTTATCTGTCACATAAATCATTACTGTAAATATGAATTTGCAGTACACTTTAAATCTGCAATATATTTTATCTCATGAATTTGCTAACAGAAGTGAAAAATCATTGTTTTTATCAATTTTGGAAAAGCTATAGAATAGTATAGTATCAATCATTTCATAATAGGTTTTCTTTGAAATGTGATAGTTGTACAATATCTTGGTCTTGAACAAGGTTTTTCTGCCAGTAACTATATTTCGCAGCTGTGAAAGGAGCATCCGTCAGCTATGATTCATCTGATCATGGGGTGATGGGTAAGCGCGGTCATGACATTGATGACTTTCTTGACATGGAAGACAAAAATGAAATATTAAGAAATAATAAAAAATATCAGAGTGAAGAATTTCGGTGCAATTGAAAAGAAAATGAAACAATTTGACTAGAAGGTAAACTGAAAAATAAAATTAAAATATAAAATATGTTGGTTTTCAGTAATTAGCTTTGGGGTTCTAAGAAAAAAACATAAACCAATATGTAAAAACATCAAAAAATATGATTTTGATAGTTTGTTACAAATCTGAGAGAGAAAGAGAAGTGTTGTATCTGAAGAAAAAAAAACAAGAATTTTTATTGGTAAGCTTAGGTTTTCTATGAGACTCTACTGTGTTAGGATATAATTACATCTAGAGCTGTGAAAGTTTAGGGATTTTAGTAAAGGGTACATGCCAAGCGAGCGAATATCGTGTACATGCGTTTAGTACCGTAATTTTGGAAATACACCAAAATTGCTCCAAAACCATGAGGCGAAGTAAAAAAAATTGCGCAACCAGTATGGCAAAAGTACTGACTCCATTGCCCAAATAGATGCTGAGTTTTGCTTTCCTGATCGTAAAAAAGTTTACTTCTACAGTATATATAAATCATCATTTTTATGGAAAATATGCATGGAAATTCAGTTAAGAAAGAACAGATAACTTCCTTTCAATGTCATTTAAACTCAACATCGCATAACCTTTTTAGCCCTACTTGCTATACGGCTTTCGAAGTTCCACTGAAAATCTTAAACACCAGGCCTATGATACCTCGCTGTAAAACATTTGAAAACTACGCCACATAACCGGAAGTTCTGAAATAACAGTCCTCTCGAAAAATGGCTATTTTGCAATCTTTTTTCTTTCTTGCAAAATTTATTTGACTCGTCAGGTAACATTTACTTGTAAATGTACTGATTGTAACGATTCAAGTATTTTCACTAGTGTGTTTTTTGGTCGAATAACAGCTTTGATAAACGGGCCTTGTTTGCATGGGATTTAAAGCCTTATTAATTATGGCCTAACATTAGGCCTATTGACATGTTAGTTTTACTGTTTACTGCTGCACATTCGTGGTGCATTTTACATGTAAGCCTACTCAGATTTCGGCGAAACCAAAGTGCATAATATCCCCATTCATTGGTGATTACTGCGCATTTGTGATTCGCACATTTAAAAAGGATTGTGCTAATCGGGTTTACAGTTTGTCATTGATTGGACTTTGTCAGCCGAATGTGTGTGTGATTTGAATCATGAATGAACATATTGATTTTCAACGGCTAGACATGACTGAAAAACGATTACTCGCAATGAAGTGTTTAGTAAACGTTTACAAGATTTGCGAGTGTGTAGCGTGTACACGCTAAACGGTCACAGCTCTAGTTTACACCTGCTGATGAGAACCAGCCAAAAGATTTTGATGTTGCCGTGTGTTGGTTTCCTAGGTTCAAAGCGAAAGTTAAGCCAAAGGTTCAAATACATCTAATCTTTACAGACACCTGAATACGACAAATTGTTATTATCACTAATGTTATATGATCATGAAGTTACAATTTACTCCATGATATGATGAACACAAGAACAAATGATTTGCAGATCTAGCAGACGACATGATCGCGTGTCTATTACGTTCATCACACATCACGCACGTGTTTGGTAATTCAGCCAACGTGACCATGAATCATCAAAGTGAGAGCCTGAGTGGCACATTCTGGACCAATTTTTTGTTCTTTTTGCCAACTTGCATCAGCACATGCCAGTGTGTGGTGATGGAGCATGATTTTTAATTAGTTGTTTTTATGTTTCACGATTATTTTGCATGTTTTTAATGGCTTAAACTTGACTTCTAGATTTAGTACTGTAACGTTAGAATTGTAACGTACGAAGTTGCCTAGCCTCGTTGCGCAAAATTTTTCTAGTTTATTAGTTTTTGGTATCGTGATAATATCGTTCATAATTACCAGCTTGCATTCAAAATAACATCAAAACTTTCACGTACAGTGTACGTACATCATGCATAGATCCCATGTACTATCCTATATCTGTTTATGTACAGTACTTGTACGGGCATGTTGAATCATTTGGCCGTTAGTCTTGTAGTTTTGTCATTTTTCTTTTATCTATTGAGTAATTCAAAATAATTTTTGTGTGAAATAAAACTTTCAATTGCATCAGAGAGGTAAGATATTCATGATTTTCATTAAAGTTAATGAAAAACTGTAAAATTTTACATGCTATATCTAAATCTTACGACGCAGGTACAACCTGTGTCGTAAGAAATTTCAGCCATGGCGTAATATACAACGAATTTGCTGTTAACGCGAACTCTGTATTCCATGTGATATACGCCAAGGGCTATATCAGGCATAATTATTTGACTGCCTTTTTTCTCGTTCAACAAGTCATTTACATAACAGTTATTATATGAACTGACACTTTCATACATAGTATGCTTAATCAGGGACTGACGGCTGGGATGAGACTTCTTATTGCGCCTATGGGATGTCATGTGGGACATGGTGTGGGATGCCATGTGGAACGGTGGATTGCCATGTAGAATATATATGGTGGGATGCCATGTGGGACATGGGGTGGGATGCCATGTGGGACTAACACAG
This sequence comes from Chiridota heheva, assembly GCA_020152595.1. Lineage (NCBI taxonomy): Eukaryota > Metazoa > Echinodermata > Holothuroidea > Apodida > Chiridotidae > Chiridota > Chiridota heheva. The sequence continues at coordinate 681,092 of JAIGNY010001593.1, read as the reverse complement.
AGTGACATCGGTTGGGATGCCATGTGTGACATTGGTTGGGATGCCATGTGTGACATCGGTTGGGATGACATGTGTGACATCGGTTGGGATGACATGTGTGACATCGGTTGGGATGCCATGTGTGACATCGGTTGGGGTGACCGGTTGGGATGCCATGTGTGACATCGGTTGAGAGGCCATGTGTGACACCGGTTGGGAGGCCATGTGTGACACCGGTTGGGAGGCCATGTGTGACACCGGTTGGGAGGCCATGTGTGACATCGGTTGGGAGGCCATGTGTGACATCGGTTGGGAGGCCATGTGTGACATCGGTTGGGAGGCCATGTGTGACATCGGTTGGGAGGCCATGTGTGACATCGGTTGGGAGGCCATGTGTGACATCGGTTGGGAGGCCATGTGTGACATAGAGTAGGAGGCCTTGTGTGACATAGAGTAGGAGGCCATAGGGACATGGGATGTTATGCCATGTGGAACACAAAGTAGCATGTCATTGGGACATTAAGAGGGATACCATGTGGAACATGGTGGGATTTAATGTGGGACATCAGATGGGAAGTCACTGATGCGGGACATATGGTGGGAAGCCATGGGGGACAGGGGAGATGCCATGTGGGACACAGAGGGATGCTATGTGGGACATAGGGATAGATTTCATGTGATACATATGGTTGGATTATTGTGGGACATAATGTAGGATGCCATGTGGGACATATGGTGAAATGCCATGTGGATCATAGGATGGGATGCAATGCTGGTCATAGGATGGGATGCCATGTGGGTCAGGATGGGATGCCATGTGGGTCATAGGATGGGATGCCATGTGGGTCATAGGATGGGATGGCATGTGGAATGCCACTTGGGACAAGGGATGGGATGTCATGTGGGGTGGGATGCCATGTGGGAGATATGGTGGAATGCCATGTGGGAGATATGGTGGAATGCCATGTGGGACATGGGATAGGATGTCATGTGGGACATGGGGTTTGATGCCATGTGGGACATGAGAGGTCTATGGGACTTGTGTAAGATGCCATTTTATAATTGGCTGGGTCATATGTATGGGTGTCAATTTGCATGGGCATGTGATCTTGAAGTTAGTGTAAGATTTGAAAGGGGAAAAAATGCCAATTTTTTAGCAACTTTTGCCATACTCTCTGCAAATTTTTTCTCACTTAGCATCGTTTTGGAGCAACTTTGGTGTACATGTACTACTGAAAGTTACGGTACTATAATTGCTAAATGCTTGGATTTGTGTGTAAACGTTCCCACCTCTGTAATGAATGTACATAGCCACTTGTGTTTTAAAGTATCCATTTGCAAATGTGTATTCTGGCAACAGTGAAAGGTATAATATATAAGTCAAGCATTTCAACACTTTTCACCCTCAGGTCCAACATGCCTCCACACAGATCACTGTTGAACAACAATATAAAGGTATCTTTGATTGCTTCAGCAGAGTAGTGAAAGAACAAGGATTCTTGTCATTATGGAGAGGAAATTTAGCAAATGTCATCAGATACTTTCCCACTCAGGTGAGAACAATTGTGAATTATTCTGGCAAATACCTTGTCGTAAAACTTTTGGGGGAGGGGGCTGGGTAGGTGAGTATGGGCAGGTGGGGAAATATTTATGTTTGGTGAGTTCAAAGAAAGAAATCAGTGTTAAGATGAAACTCAAAACATAAAAGGAGATAGCCCAAAGGTAGTTCTCAAAAGTATGTTTTGTGAACAATTTTGTCTTGAACAAAATGCAGGGTGCTTATCGAATAGGGGCAGAGTGCTCATTGAAAAGGTGGAGGGAGTGAGGGGTAGGGTGAAGTAGCGCTCCGAAAAAGTGCCTGTATTCCTGTAAGTACAAATTACCATATACTGTAAGTACAAATTACTTTTTGTGGTTTTGCAGTGAAAAAAGAGTTTAAGGGTCACGCTACCTTCATAATTACTGTAGTACATGTATAGTGTAATACCAGTAGAGAGCATATTGATATATCGCCCCAACCCTAATGGGCAGAGAATATTTTTCATTTTAAAAATTCACCAGCAAAAATGGGCACAATTGCCACCAGTATGAACATTTCATGATGTATAGAAATTATTGCTAATCAATGCAAGATTTGAAGAGTAAATGCTACCAAATTGATTAGGAAAATGCTATATTTCTTCTGGTTCAATTTGTCCTTCAATATGGGATGGCAAACAAAATGTAGGATTGCTAAGGGTTGCCTGTGCAGTGCAAAAGTTAAATATAATGAAAGGTTGATGGGTGGGATAATAAACCATTTAAAACTGAAACACCCTATGGAACTCAATCAACCAGAGCCATGCCAACCTAAGCTGACCTTGTTTACCAAGAGGAAATGTGATTCTAGTAGGGCCTAAAAGATAACAAGCAAGTCTATAACGAGTATGGTAGCCAAAGACTTGTCTCTCGGTTTATTTATGTTAGGGGGGAGGAACCCGAGTACACAGTACCATGCGGACAATATCAGTGTTCACGTTAAGGTTTGGAATTCATGCACATATTATCAAATTCCCCCTCGAAAATAATAGAAGGTGGGGAAATTAATGCCGAGAAAATGCAAAACAAATGCAAACAAATTTAGGATAAATTTTTGCCTTCAGCCTAATTTGTGATTTATTATTATTAGTGGTATTTTGGGGCTGGGTATTTTTGGCCTTTTTGTACTTTTGGTTTTTTCCCCCAAAACATCCCCTTTTTAAAAAATTTATTTTAAGGTTTATTTTTGTTAGGGGGAAGGAACCCGAGTACACAGTACCATGCAGACAATATCAGTGTTCACGTTAAGGTTTGAAATTCATGCACATATTATCAAATTCCCCCTCGAAAATGATAGAAGGTGGGAAATTCCCCCAAAAAAAAAAAAAAATGCCGAGAAAATGCAAAACAAATGCAAACAAATTTATGATAAATTTTTGCCTTCAGCCAAATTTGTAATTTATTATTATTAGTGGTATTTTAGGGCTGGGTATTTTTGGCCTTTTTTGTACTTATGGTTTTTTCCCCCAAAACATCCCCTTTTAAAAAAACTTATTTTAAGGTTTATTTTTGTTAGGGGGAAGGAACCCGAGTACACAGTACCATGCGGACAATATCAGTGTTCACGTTAAGGTTTGGAATTCATGCACATATTATCAAATTCCCCCTCAAAAATAATGGAAGGTGGGGAAATTCCTGCAAAAAAAAAAAAATGCAAAATGAATGCAAACAAATTTATGATAAATTGTTGCCTTTTGCAGCCAAATATGTGATTTATTATTATTAGTGGTATTTTGGGACTGGGTATTTTTGGCCTTTTTTGTACTTATGTTTTTTTTCCCAAAATACATCCCCTTTTTTTTAAATCCCTCTGCCCCCCTCCTCCCCCCTCCTCCCCTACCAACTTTTTTTTAAATTTTGAATTCTAGTGTGAAGACTGGACAATACCAATACAATACTCACTACCAATTATTTGACAACCACAACCCATTTTCAGTATCAGTTGCGCACAATAATTCCTCCAATCTTATAAGTTTGGGACAATTTGTAAATCTTTTGATGTGCCTTGTGTATTCCTCAAATAAACTTAAAACCTTATGTGGGCCCCATACACAATTTTTCTACTTCGGCAAAATGCTGCATTATTGGTATTGTCGTTTGTGATCGTGTTTCGGCTCAACTAATCCATATTATTGCGATTAAACGTGTACAACGTGTACGTGTATTATTAGACTGCTTCTAAACTAATTAAATGGGACATAAGCTTGGGCGATATATCGATATTTCAAGATATTTTGATATCACACTAAACATGTACTACTAAAAAGGAAAACAAACAGGACTACCAAATGTCCTAATGTTTTTCATTAAACAGCCACAAAAAGGTATTATTTTTTTTTATATCAAATGTTACAGACAAAACAAAACTGATCAAAATTGAATATTTTGATCAAAGTTACCGTAAAATCCTTCTACGGACAAAAAAAAAACTTAAGACTCGCGAATGTACAGAAGTAGCAAGGTATTTTAGAATACTGTACTGTATATTTGATGGTCCTCTGATGTTAGATAAGTTGGGACAACAAAAATCAAAGATTAATAATCCTGAAACATCCTTGTCTAATTCCTCAAAAGGACTACCGAATCTGAAAATTTATGTGCGACAGTTATTTATTAACACCTTGTAGTAAAAATCACTGACAAAACAGATTTTTGGTTCCGATGCAATAGCATAAGGAACCTATAAAGTCATGCTGGCGTATGTTTGTATGTATGTGTGTGTGTCTGTGACAGAAGCTTGTAAACACGATATCTTAAGAACTGGGTGGATCTATATCATACTTAGTATACGGATGTGTTGTGGTCTGTAAGATAATGATACCTATTGTTTTTGGTGATGATGTCATGAATATGAATTAGTAGGTGGGGCTAAATGTAAAATTCTGTTTACAAGCTTGTAAACACGATATTTTAAAAACCGTGGGGTGAATTTATGTTATAATGGGTATATGGATGTGCTGTTGTTTGTAGATGAGCCCTATTGATTTTGGTGCTGATGTCATGAATATTAGTAGGTGGGGCTAAATGTAAAATCCTGTAACAAAGCTTGTTAACACAATATCTCAAGAAAAGTGAGGTTGATTTATGTCATACTTGGTATATGGATGTGTTTGGGTTTGTAGATAATCATTGTTATTTTTGGTGCTGATGTAATGAATATTATTAAGTAGGCGGGGCTAATTTTGAAATTATGTTAACAAACTTGTAAGCACAATATCTCAAGATCATTAAAATTAACGTAGATTTATGCCATACTTGGTATATGAGTGTATTGTGGTCTGCAGATGATTCCTATTGTTTTTGGTGCTGATGTTATAAATATTAATGCGAAGACGGAACTAACTGAAATTCTGTTGATGCTCGTATTTCCACAAACTCATGTCAGATTTAAATCAAACTTGGTATGATGCTGTTGATAAAAGCAAGATGATACTGGATCCCATAGAATGTTGAGTTGTAGACTGCATCATTGATTATTCATGTCAGGTAGTGCAGGCACTGAACGTGTAAGAACGCAACATTTAAATATATACGATTTAATAAAATGCTTCTAATTCAAAGTTAGCATCGGATCCTTGTGGGATTTCTCCCTCTGGTTCTCATTATTTTGTTCCTTCAGAAAAGTGGCAGGGACAGATCACTGAAGAAATACACTGCATGCTCTGTACACACATAACTACAGTGCACGTTCTGTACAGTGTACACATAATGAACCTTTTTCTCAGCTAAGCACACTCGTGCGAATATAGAAGCAGATTAGAAAATGCAGTCTTATTTTATTTATGGAATGGTTTAGAAGTTTATAAAATACAACCAAAATAATGCCCTTTCAGTAGGACATTCATAAGTTAGTGAGATCTGGAATTTAAGAAGAATTTGGATCGTTTTTGGTTCCGATGCGATAGCATCAGTATTCAGGAACCTATGCGGTCATGATGGCGTGTGTGTGTTTGTATGTTTGTGACAGCCAGTTCGTAAACGCGATATCTCAAGAACAGTACACTTACTGTGAAAGTGCTAATATAAACGCACTCTACTTGTACCTCATGAATGGTATATCAGATTTATGCCATATGTAGTACACAAATGGGTTATGGTCTGTACATATGTTTTAATGTTGTGGTAGTTATGTCATGAATAGTAATGAGTAGGCAGAGCTTAATAAAATGTCTTGAAATAGGATAAATGAGCAATCATTTTTGCATCATACTTGCTATGATAATGTTACTGTGCAAATGCTAATGTTGTCGACTTTTTATTGATCTGCATGGTGGGTGTGGCTTATGAACAAACAAACAAACAAACAGATATTTCATGATATCCAATGACATGTACAGTGATATAAAACTTACAAATCAATCAGCATATGAAAAAAGCATCAGAACCACAAAACCTTTTTGATTCTGGTTCTTGAACAATAACATACGGACGCTAGGCATAATGTCTAGTACCATTTCCACTACAAATATTTCTAGGATCTTATGCCGAGGCCAAAACTTTTTCAATGCTTCTGTGCTTGGATCTTTTGAGAAAGAATCCATGTAAAGAACATGTTTGGCGCATAATGGGCGATTATTTGAAGATTGATATATATTTTGCAATGATTTCTGTTAATTTCGCACAAGTTTTACTTACCTTTTATTTGTGCTGAGATGAGATTACCTCGTACAGAATAGTAAATATGACTTACGTATGACATCATAAAATTTGCATATTGATATACTGTATCAATATTTTCCAGACAATATATATTGCATTATGATCAATATCGCCTAAGCTTAATGGTACATGATATGATTGAATTTTTTTTATTAATGTTCTTTATAACATTCTTGACAGGCTCTCAACTTTGCATTTAAAGACAAATACAAGCAATTGTTTCTGAATGGTGTAGACAAGAAGCAGTTCTGGAGGTATTTCGCAGGTAACTTGGCATCTGGTGGTGCTGCTGGAGCAACCTCTCTCTGCTTCGTGTATCCCTTGGACTTTGCCCGTACACGTCTTGCTGCAGACATCGGGAAAGGTTTAGCTGACCGTCAATTTAAGGGTCTTGGTCACTGTCTGAGCTCAATCTACAAGTCAGATGGGTTAAATGGTCTTTACAGAGGTTTTGGTGTGTCCGTGCAGGGAATCATTATCTACCGTGCAGCATACTTTGGTTTCTACGACACCGCAAAGGGTATGTTGCCGCCTAATCTGTCTAAGAGCATTATCATTTCCTGGATGGTTGCACAGACAGTGACAACCTGCTCTGGTATTATATCCTACCCATTCGACACAGTAAGAAGACGTATGATGATGCAGAGCGGAAGGAAAGACATCCTCTACAAAGGCACAATTGATTGCTGGAAAAAAATTGCTAAACAAGAGGGCAGCGGTGCATTCTTCAAGGGTGCATTCTCTAATGTCCTCCGTGGAACAGGTGGCGCCTTCGTTTTGGTGTTGTATGATGAATTGAAGAAATTACTAACATTTTGATCCAAGAAAATTAGGTATAAAGTTAAGCTCTTCGAGCTGCCCTCAAAAAGATGAGTTATAGGAATTAATAACCAAGGATTGAGCATTTTAAAGTATTCTTGGGAAGGTTTCTCATTCTCATTGTTTATTTGTAGAGGAAAATTGCAAAAGCATAATTATAAGGATATACTGCTCGGGTATCCTTGTTTTTAGATGCATTTTGAATTCCTATCTTGTTCAAACTGGCAAAAATATTTTTCTATCAGATTTAAAAAAAAGAATGATACTCCAATGCAAATTTGTATCCATTCCCTACAGATTACATCATTAAACAACTCTAATTTGTTCAACAAAACATGGATATCTGTGGCTTTGTATACAAATTTAGTTTAAATACCTGGTTTCATAAGATTTGTCCCCTGCACAAGGGCCCCTGCACAAGGGAATGTTAGCATTCTATTTTCATATCCCCTGCACAAGGGAATATTGGCATCGCTAGCATTCAATTCTCATATCCCCTGCACAAGGGAATATTGGCATGTTAGCATTCAATTCTCATATCCCTGCACAAGGGAATATTGGCATGTAAGCATATAATTCTCATATCTTCTTGTTCTTGGACTGAAAGAATGACAGTTTCTGTCAATTTTTTGGGAAGAAAGATTCATGTGTATTTAAAATCTTCATCTTATATCTGGATATGACTGAAGAAAATTTCATCTATCCCATTGGATTTGTAAACGTTATTTATCAATCATACAATAATGTCAAAAGAAGTAGGTTAAATTTTGTGTGCCCAAATTAACTGCAGGTTGACTATTTTCTGCAACTTGGGTTGTAATTTTGCCATGTAAGTGAGGGAAAATGAACCAAAGGGGTGGAAAATAGACTAATTGCGAGTGAAAAGGAAGTGGAAATTTCCTCGAGTGAAAAGGAAGTGGAAATTTCCTCAGAATCATTGAAATTATATAAAGGAAAGCTTTAATTAGTGTGTGCAGCTAGTTTAGGGAAAGTTTGTGGTTGTGTGATTTTTTAGCACGTTGATGACCAACTTTTGTTGTTTGTGGTGAATAATGATTGATATTTATTTCTAGATATTTTATCTAGTACCTCACTCTTTCCCCCTTGTGTTTTAAGCATTTTGTGTAGATGTGAATTCAAGTCTTGTGTGTATTTTTTTCCTTGCACAAACTTTTTGATGCAATATATTCCTTGGATATTAGGAAAGAAATTGATGAAAGAAAAAAAGAATATTTGAAACGAAATATAGTGTGCTCTTTCTCATTTTTGTCTGGAAATTCCTTCATTATTTTCTCCAATACTGGGAAGGACAGTACCCTCTAAGAACTCTGAAGTCTGCTGTAAACAGGGTTGTAAGGAATTGCAGAATTCTCACATGTTTGAATGGTGTGTGTGTGTATTTCATAAAGGTGTGACACCTTTTTAAAATAATTGTAACATATAATCTGGATAACTTTACAAATGCCTTCTTGGCAGCCCCCCCCTCCCCTAGCCTAGTATTCTGTAATAACTGCAACGAACAACTCTTTACACATCCTGGATTTGCCCACTCTTCGGCCCCCTGTTGACTTCTCCTTGGGCCCATGTAGAACTTAATCTTCCATTCTTCTTTGAGGCCCTCTTCAAAACATGCCACCACTGTTCCTACATCATGCACAATACAGACCACTAGCTCTGCTGTTTCACAGATGTAGCCTGCCCTACCCCTCTTTGGGGCCGCCCTTCCCCCCTGGGGTCCACCCTGCCCCTCATGATATTTTTTTTTTTCTTTCAACTTAATAATCTGAATTAGCCTCATAAATGAAACGCTTTACACGGATACAGAATTCAGAATGATATACTTCCTTATCAGTCAGAATAGTTCCATCCTCAGATGTATGATTATAGCTAAAATCCCAAAGCTTCTTCACTAGGGGATTGAACCTTAAGGGTGCCACTGGACTTCACGTCGAAAAGATGCAGCGTTTCGCGTGCATTAATGTGCCCCTCGATAATTCTAGCACCATGCCCCTTTTTAAATCAAGCTAGGGGTCTGCAGTACTTTTTCTGAACTTATTATGTATCAGTTTCTTAAGAATTGAATTGCCTTTGATTTAAGGTAACCTCTTTGGCACCATTGACAACACTCGACAAAAAACACCACTTAACCAAAAGTTTAGTATTGGGTAAACTCGACAGAGCTAAGATGAACGACATAAGCTTGATAATTACTCACTGCAGATGTGGATTCAGGGGGTGCATTGGGTTTCTGTGTTTCACCTCATAAAAGTTATCAAGATATAACAATGGGACACCATTTATTCTAGAGAAACATACTAGTGGGGAGACGCAACTAAAATGCTCTTATGCCAGAAATAAGGCGAAAGGAGTTATCCACGTCGGACATAATTGAATTGGACCAGTAGCAAAAGAATTACAATTTCCATGGTTACTTCAGATCCCGATTTTCATGGGTGCAGTTAATGGACATCAACAGTTTTCCTTCCACTTTCCATAATCTTCAACAAACCTTCGTCCCCACGATGTCCACCTTTAACAAACCCCATGTGAATGTCCAGCCCATAGGATTTCCCACTTCCCCTCATAGATTTCCCACGTGAATACCCTACGGACTTCTCTCCTGAATATCCCGACGGATTTCTCACGTGGACACCCATCCCCTATGTTGGTTTGACTTTCCTCTGAAATTCCAGGTCCTGCTCAAACTGGGAGTCTAATTCTTTGTTACCCTCGCGGCCTCCTGCCGTGTAATTGCACCATGCACGGTTTGCGTCTCCAAGCTCTCCATTCAATACAATATGTTGTGTGTTGCTAAGAAAGAACAGCAATTCGAACAAAATCAAAGCAATGGCGTAACTTAAGGAGGGGGTGGCAGAGGCATAGGAAGCAGATTCCACCGTCCCGGTTACACGCTTTCTACCCGATTAGGAGGTGAAATTGGAAATTATTAATACAAAATTGGAGAATGTACAATTATCTGATATTTTTTGAAAACTGGCCAAAAATATTCTAAACAAAGACCAAAATTTCCCGACAACTGGCCAAAATGTCCTGATTAGCAGCAACTTTTGATGGAAATTTATTCATTTACCAGTGCTATTTTCCACTTTTTTTTGGGTTTCCCCAAGAGGTGACACTTTCTATGCCCCTGGTGGGGAAGGAGGGGGCATTGTTACAACCTTCATGGAATTCTAATTTAAAGTATTTTGTGGTGTATAAATATGGCCCAGTATTGAAAGAAGAAAAAAATGTTGGAAAATTGATATGGTTATACCGTTGTTTTGGTTTCTTTGCAAAATGTTCTGGATATTGATATCATTTTTATTAGTCATTTTGTTATCTCCATGGTCATACGAGCCCCACCCCACCCGACGCTTAGTTGGCTGGACACCAGTCTTTGTCGGGTAGAATGTCGGATGTGTCAGCAGGGAAATGATAGGACGAGAGCATATCTCAGTCTGTCACTCATCAGGTAGGTCATGATGCTGACATGGTGGGGCAGAAATGTAAAGTGTTATCATTTCCTGATACATCTCAATCATGCCCGAATCGTCGATACTAGAAATATCTTCGCTCGATTGTGCAATTGGAACGTAAAATGCCCGCCCACATTTAATATCAATAGCCCCGATGACCATTCATGGGCCATTTGTGAGCATCAAAAACTAGACCCTACGAGAGCTGCGTCCTTGAACTGAACAATTTTAAGTCAAATTTCTCCTCTGGCCTGTTTAGAAATGGTAATCCAAATGCTTATCTGAGAAGATTTTACCATGAAAATTTAACAATTTGGGACAAAAAACAAGAACAATCTGCACACCAAGGCTTTACCCATGGACGCCTGCACAATTTTGTTTGAATATTGTCAATTTTCGGGAGAAATTTATTCTCTGCCTGTTAAGAAATGGTATCAATATAAGATTTCATCAATTAAATTTTCCGAACTTTGTCAGTTTGTGTTGATTTTCAGCAATTTCGGGGCATTAAGAGAAATCTTCAGAGCTTCCGGTAGCTTCTGTTCCCTGGATACCTTTTAGGCAAGACTTCTCTTTCTGAT
>JAIGNY010001593.1:530000-665000 GCA_020152595.1 Chiridota heheva | reverse complement strand
TGGAAAAGGCAAATCATGACAAATAGATTTTAAACCGAAGTGTATTGCAAGTAGTTCTGGATAGTTTATGTGATTTTTCAACAATATTCCACATGCAGCAAGCTTTACGATTCCGTAAAAACGCACCACAACGTAAAAATGAGGCATCACATGTTAGTGTTTCATCAACGCACCCCAACCTAACATTGAGGTATCACATGTTAGTGTTTCGTGAACGCACCCCAACCTAACATTGCGGCATCACATGTTAGTGTTTCGTGAACGCACCCCAACCTAACATTGAGTCATCACATGTTAGTGTTTCATGAACGCACCCAACCTAACATTGAGGCATCACATGTTAGTGTTTAATGAACGCACCTCAACCTAACATTGCGGCATCACATGTTATAGTGTTTCATGAACGCACCCAACCTAACATTGATGCATCACATGTTAGTGTTTCATGAACGCACCCAACCTAACATTGAGGCATCACATGTTAGTGTTTAATGAACGCACCTCAACCTAACATTGCGGCATCACATGTTATAGTGTTTCATGAACGCACCCCAACCTAACATTGATGCATCACATGTTAGTGTTTAATGAACGCACCTCAACCTAACATTGAGGCATCACATGTTAGTGTTTAATGAACGCACCTCAACCTAGCATTGCGGCATCACATGTTATAGTGTTTCATGAACGCACCCCAACCTAACATTGAGGCATCACATGTTAGTGTTTCATGAACGCACCCCAACCTAACATTGATGCATCACATGTTAGTGTTTCATGAACGCACCCCAACCTAACATTGATGCATCACATGTTAGTGTTTCATGAACGCACCCAACCTAACATTGAGGCATCACATGTTAATGTTTAATGAACGCACCCAACCTAACATTGAGGCATCACATGTTAATGTTTAATGAACGCACCCCAACCTAACATTGAGGCATCACATGTTAGTGTTTTATACACGCACCATAACCTAACATTGAGGCATCACATGTTAGTGTTTAATGAACGCACCTCAACCTAACATTGCGGCATCACATGTTATAGTGTTTCATAAACGCACCCCAACCTAACATTGATGCATCACATGTTAGTGTTTCATGAACGCACCCCAACCTAACATTGCGGCATTACATGTTAGTGTTTCATGAACGCACCCCAACCTAACATTGATGCATCACATGTTAGTGTTTCATGTACGCACCCCAACCTAACATTGAGGCATCACATGTTAGTGTTTCATGTACCCATCCCAACCTAACATTGAGGCATTACATGTTAGTGTTTCATGAACGCACCCAACCTAACATTGCGGCATCACATGTTAATGTTTAATGAACGCACCCAACCTAACATTGAGGCATCACATGTTAATGTTTAATGAACGCACCCCAACCTAACATTGCGGCATCACATGTTAGTGTTTCATGAACGCACCCAACCTAACATTGCGGCATCACATGTTAGTGTTTCATGTACGCACCCCAACCTAACATTGAGGCATCACATGTTAGTGTTTCATGAACGCACCCCAACCTAACATTGCGGCATTACATGTTAGTGTTTCGTGAACGCATCCCAACCTAACATTGCGGCATCACATGTTAGTGTTTCATGAACGCACCCAACCTAACATTGAGGCATCACATGTTAATGTTTAATGAACGCACCCAACCTAACATTGAGGCATCACATGTTAATGTTTAATGAACGCACCCCAACCTAACATTGCGGCATTACATGTTAGTGTTTCATGAACGCACCCCAACCTAACATTGATGCATCACATGTTAGTGTTTCATGTACGCACCCCAACCTAACATTGAGGCATCACATGTTAGTGTTTCATGTACCCATCCCAACCTAACATTGAGGCATTACATGTTAGTGTTTCATGAACGCACCCCAACCTAACATTGCGTCATCACATGTTAGTGTTTCATGTACCCATCCCAACGTAACATTGCGGCATCACATGTTAGTGTTTCATGTACGCACCCCAACCTAACATTGAGGCATCACATGTTAGTGTTTCATGAACGCACCCCAACCTAACATTGAGGCATCACATGTTAGTGTTTCATGTACGCACCCCAACCTAACATTGAGGCATCACATGTTAGTGTTTCATGAACGCACCCCAACCTAACATTGAGGCATCACATGTTAGTGTTTCATGTACGCACCCCAACCTAACATTGAGGCATCACATGTTAGTGTTTCATGAACGCACTCCAACCTAACATTGAGGCATCACATGTTAGTGTTTCATGAACGCACCCCAACCTAACATTGAGGCATCACATGTTAGTGTTTCATGAACGCACCCCAACCTAACATTGAGGCATCACATGTTAGTGTTTCATGTACGCACCCCAACCTAACATTGAGGCATCACATGTTAGTGTTTCATGAACGCACCCCAACCTAACATTGAGGCATCACATGTTAGTGTTTCATGTACGCACCCCAACCTAACATTGAGGCATCACATGTTAGTGTTTCATGAACGCACCCCAACCTAACATTGAGGCATCACATGTTAGTGTTTCGTGAACGCACCCCAACCTAACATTGATGCATCACATGTTAGTGTTTCATGAACGCACCCAACCTAACATTGAGGCATCACATGTTAGTGTTTCATGAACGCACCCAACCTAACATTGAGGCATCACATGTTAGTGTTTCATGTACGCACCCCAACCTAACATTGAGGCATCACATGTTAGTGTTTCATGTACCCATCCCAACCTAACATTGCGGCATCACATGTTAGTGTTTCATGTACCCATCCCAACCTAACATTGAGGCATTACATGTTAGTGTTTCATGAACGCACCCCAACCTAACATTGCGTCATCACATGTTAGTGTTTCATGTACCCATCCCAACGTAACATTGCGGCATCACATGTTAGTGTTTCATGTACGCACCCCAACCTAACATTGAGGCATCACATGTTAGTGTTTCATGAACGCACCCCAACCTAACATTGTATCATCACATGTTAGTGTTTCATGTACGCACCCCAACCTAACATTGAGGCATCACATGTTAGTGTTTCATGAACGCACTCCAACCTAACATTGATGCATCACATGTTAGTGTTTCATGAACGCACCCAACCTAACATTGAGGCATCACATGTTAGTGTTTCATGAACGCACCCAACCTAACATTGAGGCATCACATGTTAGTGTTTCATGTACGCACCCCAACCTAACATTGAGGCATCACATACTAGTGTTTCATGTACGCACCCCAACCTAACATTGAGGCATCACATGTTAGTGTTTCATAAACGCACCCCAACCTAACATTGAGGCATCACATATTGGTGTTTCATGAACGCATCCCAACCTAACATTGAGGCATCACATGTTAGTGTTTCATGTACGCACCCCAACCTAACATTGAGGCATTACATGTTAGTGTTTCATGAACGCACCCCAACCTAACATTGCGGCATCACATGTTAGTGTTTCATGTACGCACCCCAACCTAACATTGAGGCATCACATGTTAGTGTTTCATGTACGCACCCCAACCTAACATTGAGGCATTACATGTTAGTGTTTCATATACGCACCCCAACCTAACATTGAGGCATCACATACTAGTGTTTCATGTACGCATCCCAACCCAACATTGAGGCATCACATGTTAGGGTTTCATGAACGCACCCCAACCTAACATTGAGGCATTACATGTTAGTGTTTCATGAACGCACCCCAACCTAACATTGAGGCATCACATGTTAGGGTTTCATGAACGCACCCCAACCTAACATTGAGGCATTACATGTTAGTGTTTCATATACGCACCCCAACCTAACATTGAGGCATCACATACTAGTGTTTCATGTACGCATCCCAACCCAACATTGAGGCATCACATGTTAGGGTTTCATGAACGCACCCCAACCTAACATTGCGGCATCACATGTTAGTGTTTCATGTACGCACCCCAACCTAACATTGAGGCATCACATGTTAGTGTTTCATGTACGCACCCCAACCTAACATTGAGGCATTACATGTTAGTGTTTCATATACGCACCCCAACCTAACATTGAGGCATCACATACTAGTGTTTCATGTACGCATCCCAACCCAACATTGAGGCATCACATGTTAGGGTTTCATGAACGCACCCCAACCTAACATTGAGGCATTACATGTTAGTGTTTCATGAACGCACCCCAACCTAACATTGAGGCATTACATGTTAGTGTTTCATGAACGCACCCCAACCTAACATTGAGGCATCACATGTTAGGGTTTCATGAACGCACCCCAACCTAACATTGAGGCATTACATGTTAGTGTTTCATATACGCACCCCAACCTAACATTGAGGCATCACATACTAGTGTTTCATGTACGCATCCCAACCCAACATTGAGGCATCACATGTTAGTGTTTAATGAACGCACCCCAACCTAGCATTGCGGCATCACATGTTATAGTGTTTCATGAACGCACCCCAACCTAACATTGAGGCATCACATGTTAGTGTTTCATAAACGCACCCAACCTAGCATTGAGGCATCACATGTTAGTGTTTAATGAACGCACCCCAACCTAACATTGCGGCATCACATGTTAGTGTTTCATGAACGCACCCCAACCTAACATTGAGGCATTACATGTTAGTGTTTCATGTATGCACCCAACCTAGCATTGCGGCATCACATGTTAGTGTTTCATGAACGCACCCAACCTAGCATTGCGGCATCACATGTTAGTCTTTCATGTATGCACCCCAACCTAACATTGAGGCATCGCATGTTAGTGTTTCATGTACCCATTCCAACCTAACATTGCGGCATCACATGTTAGTGTTTCATGTACGCACCCCAACCTAACATTGAGGCATTACATGTTAGTGTTTCATGAACGCACCCAACCTAACATTGAGGCATCACATGTTAGTGTTTCATGTACGCACCCCAACCTAACGTTGAGGCATCACATACTAGTGTTTCATGTACGCACCCCAACCTAACATTGATGCATCACATACTAGTGTTTCATGAACGCACTCCAACCTAACATTGAGGCATCACATGTTAGTGTTTCATGTACGCACCCCAACCTAACATTGAGGCATCACATACTAGTGTTTCATGTACGCACCCCAACCTAACATTGAGGCATCACATGTTAGTGTTTCATAAACGCACCCCAACCTAACATTGAGGCATCACATATTGGTGTTTCATGAACGCATCCCAACCCAACATTGAGGCATCACATGTTAGTGTTTCATGAACGCACCCAACCTAACATTGAGGCATCACATGTTAGTGTTTCATAAACGCACCCAACCTAGCATTGGGGCATCACATGTTAGTGTTCTATGTACCTGTCCGTGGGATATTGACTTGAATGCTTTGTCAACATTCACAAACCACCAATTAAGTTCCGATCTACCTTGAGACAATAGATCTGTTTTATTGTCAAAATTACCACGAGACTCTTTTAAAGAATTAATCTTGTCTTTTTCAAGGGACAAAGGTCCATATTCAATACCAGGAAAATTGGCTACCAAAATGCCAATAACCTTTGTAAAGTTACGAACACTAACAGATGAAACATTCAATAAGTCCAAGACCTTACGTTTAGTCTTGATTCTGTTTTCATCAGAAAGTGAAATTTTCATTGTCTCAGAATTAAGTTTAAGACCCAGAAACTTGATATCTTGGCGAGGGATTGATTCTGATTTTTTTGTAACAAACAACAAATCATAACTCTGAAAAGAGTTTAATTGTAGCAGACACTGCTGCTAGCAGTGGCGGCACCCGCATTTTGGTCACGAGGCCAAGCGAGGGGCAAATTTATCTCATGGGGGTTAGGGGGGCAAAATCCTATAAATCGGACAAAATATATCACTTTACAACATTTTCTGGGAGAAAGTTGGGGAAAAGCGATCTCGTGGGGGCGGGGAAAAATTCCCCTATGACCTCCGTAGCACAGCCACTGGCTGCTAGACATTAATTCTATGTATCATCTTGCATATACAAACCGTCTACCAATTACATTATAACCCATTCTACGCAAAGATGACAGAATGGGTTTGAGCAATTTCACGGTGAAAACTCGAGGAGCCGAAGCAGGGGCATTTGGCGTAACAAACATTTCACCAAATAAATCTCAAATATTTTCTATGTATTTCGTGAATTGAAACAGAATAGTACGTGCTTTGAAATCTACAGACGCCATGAAACATCGTGGCTGCATCAATCATTCATCTTGAAATTAAACAGATTCGTTAAACTTTTTCATATTGAGGATCATTCTGTTTGAAGCATCCTTTTTGGGGGAAAAAGAAAATCGGAGATATAAAATCTCCGTTAGATCTGTTTGTTTTCGAAATTACCCTTTGTCCAACAAATTTGTTATCTGTAAGTTATAATAGGGCTTCTCGCAAGAACTTTTCCCCGTTCATAAGTGTGCATGAGGCGAGTTAGTGATAAAGTCGACTTTAAGGCCCTTAATTGTTTGTAACACCTCAATATCGGAGGTTATTCGAGTCAAAGCTTGGTCAAAATTTTTCAGGCAGCCTGCCACTTCCTTATAATTGATTACAACATAAAATTTACAAGAGGTAGAACATATCTCACCTGCAGATGATTGCTTGGAAAGCCTGTTACTCCTTTTTGAAATTGATATGGCTTGTAATTCCAAGCTCGATTTGCCTCGAGCTAAAAAAGGAAGGGGCATTTTGCCTCTTCCTCTGTAAGGCCTGCCACGATAAGGTCGGTAACGGGAAAAACCACCAACAGTTCGGTTTGTACCGCCGATTGGAGACTCCAAAAGTCCCCCAATCGGGAGACTTAAGCATGCACACTAAGCTAACAGTGATATATGGAAGCCGCCATTTTGATTGTAAAGCTGCAGTCATAGACGCTTATCAGTCGTTTTATTAAAGATTTCAGAAGACGTTTCATTGAAGGTTTGTAACAAAGTTTGCTTTGTAACAAAGTTTGCTTTGTGACAAAGTTTGCTTTGCAACAAAGTTTGCTTTGTAACAAAGTTTGCTTTGTAACAAAGTTTGCTTTGTAACAAAGTTTGCTTTGTAACAAAGCAAACTTTGTAACAAAGTTTGCTTTGTAACACAGTTTGCTTCGTAACACAATTTGCTTTTGTAACAAAGCTTGCTTTGTAAAAAAGTTTGCTTTATAACAAAGTTTGCTTTGTAACAAAGTTTGCTTTGTAACAAAGTTTGCTTTGTAACAAAGTTTGCTTTGTAACAAAGTTTGCTTTGTAACAAAGTTTGCTTTGTAACAAAGTTTGCTTTGTAACAAAGTTTGCTTTGTAACAAAGTTTGCTTTGTAACAAAGTTTGCTTTTGTAACAAAGTTTGCTTTGTAACAAAGTTTGCTTTGTTACAAAGTTTGCTTTGTAACAAAGTTTGCTTTGTAACAAAGTTTGCTTTGTAACAAAGTTTGCTTTGTAACAAAGTTTGCTTTGTAACAAAGTTTGCTTTGTAACAAAGTTTGCTTTGTAACAAAGTTTGCTTTGTAACAAAGTTTGCTTTGTAGCAAAGTTTGCTTTGTTCATGTTCACTTCGCGAAAGTAAAACAACTTCGTTACTATCACGCAGTTATAGCTAAATCATTCTCACAAATCCCCAAGTTGTTTCTTATAATTTCAGAAAATCTTGTTAACGCGCGACCGTGCCTAACGGTAACACATAATAAGAATTCATCACTTTTCTTCAAATTTCTCGAAAACCGCTAGATGAATTTTAAAAGCGCTCAGTGAAAACAAGATCATTCATATGCCATTAATTCAAATCGTGAAGAAAAATTTGAACCTTCCACAGTGGTTGAGTTCCCCGCGCTCGAAATGTCTCTGATTCGTATGTTAATCCTATTCAAACTTTGAATATGGATAGATGCATTGTGGATACTTCTGTAAAGGATCCCTGATCGGGAGAACAAAGCTGTTCCCCCGATTGGGGATACGAACCGGACTGACCATGAGGAACTCTTAAGTTTATTCTTGTGCTCCCATTAATGTCCTTGACATGCTTGGAGATATCATACTGTCATACCCGTAAAGCTGAGTTGTAATATAGGTACAGACAATCTGTGAGCATAAATACTGAAACGGCTTAGGTCGGGTTTAATCAACTCACGACGATTTACGTCATTACGATAAGCTCCAGGTCACTTTGAGCCATAAAAGCCAAGGAATCAAACAGTCGGTTATGCCTTTTATCAACATAAGTTGCACCTTCTGCGATTTTAAATCTCTGCTTCTTTGTAGAAAATCTTATAGCTTATCCCATATTAGCTCGTTAACCCCAGTGGGTTGCAAATTTTCAGTTATCAGGGCGTTAATATTTCTGATATTTTTTCTTTTAATTTGTCTTTCGACATTTTGCCTTTAAGCATTTTGGCCACAACATCTGCAATTTTGGCAGAAAAAGCGGGCTCTTTTCCCGTTCCTGCAAAGTCCTGTACAACAACGTCCAGGGCATCATCAAATGCATTATCATTAGGCTTACAGGCTTAGTTGCCCTGCAAATGCTTGAAACATCGTAATCAGAATCAAACTCAAGTTGCTGAGAAAAGTTTCCTTCAGTGACAACTGGGGAAGAACCTGAGGTATGAGGTTGTTCAATATACCTGATGGTGAAAAGGTGGGCATGCTGCCCAAATTTTCAGAAAACTGGTTTGCGCATTGCATGTTTTTTTTTTGTTTTTTTTGCAATTACGCCTGGGAAAGTTTAATTTAAAATTTAGTTTTACTTTAAACTATAGGTAGGCCTAGTAATTTAAAATTATTTATACTAAAAGTAAAGAAGCAATTATACATGTAAGATCTTTTGCAATTATGCCAGTAAATTGAAAACAACAATTATGCAATACGGTGAATATGACCAGATGATCTTGCAAATAAGCCACTAAATGGACAACAAGATGAGCAATTATGCTATAAGATATTAAAAACTTGCAATTATGCCACAATTTCAGGTAAATAATTAACAATGCCTCAACTGCTAAGTAAATAACTTACGGTTGGTGTAACAACAATTCAGCTACAGTAAGCATAGGCTAAAATATTGCAATTTGTGAACGTGTGCAACACGTATGAAAACACAACAATAAACAGATAAAGCAACACTACTCAGAAGAGACAATGAGCCTAGCTTTCTTGCGTAGTCCCGGAATGCAAGACATTTGATGAAATAGAATTTGGTGTGTACACGTATATTGTGAAATATATTGATTATCGTGGAGGAATATTCTGACTGGCATAACCCATTTCGAGGCCACCGTAGACACGCTGAGCCGTGATAATCTGGACTTCAACTGACCTGTTATGTAAATATCAGCTCCCTACTCGAATGAGTGCGTTGATTATTCCTGTAAATGCAAGCTTTGGGAACATAATGCTACGTCCTCCCCATTTAGTTAGGAAGCTGTTATTTGCTTTAGCTTTCTGCAGTTCTGCCACCTGACCACGTGAACGTACAGAAGATACTGGTAGAAAAGATGGTATATAAAAATAAAAAAAACGCCAAAGAACAAGCTGTATCATTTGCAAAGGGTCTTGTAACTACTTCCGTGGTGCCATTAGCCATCTCAAAAACAACAGTTGCCCAACTGAAAGAGTAAAACTCTTATTGCAGGTACGGTACGGTATTTCTATTCTAATTTTATTTTGAACAGTGCGAATTCCACTCCAGTCTACATGCCAGCAGGAAGTTGTTAAGACTCCCCACCTGATGTCAGTAAGAGCTCGCTAGCAGCTATTCAGAGACATCAGTTGCGATCCCGAGGATGCTGGCACTTCAGTTTACATGAGCAACGATATACCATGGAAGTCTCTTTTACTTCCATGGATATACATACGATCCTTGAAGTCAGTATGTGCTTGCGTGTTAGGCCATGATGTATGGCCTGGATGGTTAAATAGCAGCTCCATGATTTTAAGTTGTCGATCATGACACGGGCCAAATGACTTTTTGCTGTGAAATATTTCGATACTTCATTAATGGGCTCAAATATGAAACCTTCCCCTTGAGAAAATGTGTAAATATATCCAAAAACTAATTTGAAAGTTCATAAAAACAAAAACACCGATTCTCGAATCATAGGTCCTATTGTGTTCGAAGTAGGTATTAAAAGGACTATGGATATCTCACATATTTTCGATATTTGAAAGAGCATGAAATTCTAAGTAGAATAGTCTTTCAGATTTGTAACAAGCTTATTTAGTTGCAAGGTATGACTTGCAAAGTTTCATGATTTGTTAATTTGTCCGGAATTTGGAACACATCTCAAAATCTTTATATAATTTTAGAATTCTGTTCTTCAAATTCAGATACTTATTGTGAATTTCAGAATGTCCGACTTTTCAAGATACATGATGATTCGGTTGTGAAAAGTTCCATCAAATTTGGCCTAAGTCCAATTCTATATTTCAGACAACATTGACAGAGGAATAAAAACAAAGGTTTTACAAAAGGTAATGAAGGATCCTTCTCCCATTGATGTCACACATTATTGCGCAATAACAACTTAAGATTAAAAATGATGTAAATTGGTCAATTCTAAACCAAATTTAATGGAATAGTTTGCTGATTTAATGGTTTAGATCATATTTTAAGCCCATATGTTGTCTCCAATTAAACCCATGTTGCCTCTTTGAAGACCTAGAAATCAATGTAGCCCATTTGCAATGACGAATTTGTAAAAGCAAAAGAGTCATTGACAGAAGGCAAAAGCTGTAGTGAGGATGGAATTAGACCCTAGGTGATAAAGCACTGCGACCTAGATCACACACTTCTTTATTTCTGTAATATGTCCTTGAACTGTTGAAGGGGAAAAGCAGATCTGTGGTCTATGGCCAACATCATACTCATACCAAAGAGTGGTGATCTCAGTATACCTGAGAATTACAGGGAAATCAGCCTATAAGCTCAATGGTGGCAAAGATGTTTAACAAGATGATTCTGAATAGGATGAGACCAATGCTTGACAACCTGACCACCATCTTAGAATTAACCAAAATGGGTTCAGAATGGGATGCAACACAATTAACTATATTCTAGCTATTCAAAAGCGGAGTCAAAGTCAACAAGCTGCCAGCTGTGTTGACCATCATTGACTTTAGCAAAGCGTCTTTGAAAAGAAGTAAGATGTTTAACCCTTACTCTACCAGCACTATTTTGAAAATGCGCTCGGGAGGCGGGGCCAAAGACGGGGCACCCAAAACGGTGATAATATCGCCGCGTGGTAGAGTAAGGGTTAATCAAGACGTGATTATTGAAGGGTCCTCTGTCTTGCAGGCAGAAAAGTCGGGCCCCTTTGGCTGTCGGGACCCGCTGGGCCGCCCACCGGGATCATGCTGCCTATATTTTCGGGTGGGCGCATATGTCGCGGGTTGATTAACCCTTACTCTACCAGCACTATTTTGAAAATGCGCTCGGGAGGCGGGGCCAAAGACAGGGCACCCAAAACGGCGATAATATCGCCGCGTGGTAAGTAAGGGTTAATCAAGACGTGATTATTGAAGGGTCCTCTGTCTTGCAGGCAGAAAAGTCGGGCCCCTTTGGCTGTCGGGACCCGCTGGGCCGCCCACCGGGATCATGCTGCCTATATTTTCGGGTGGGCGCATATGTCGCGGGTTGATTAACCCTTACTCTACCAGCACTATTTTGAAAATGCGCTCGGGAGGCGGGGCCAAAGACGGGGCACCCAAAACGGCGATAATATCGCCGCGTGGTAGAGTAAGGGTTAAGATCCTATGAGCATATGGAATCCCCAAGAACTGAAGAATCTCATCAGAGCCATTGAAGCGATATACAGGAACACCAAGGCGGGATTCATCACCCCAGATGGACCACTGGCAGATTGATCTTTTTTTTCCCCGTTCTTGCAGGACAGCAGTAATACAAGGATATACTCTGGCACCTTACCTGTTTGTCATTGTTCTGGACTATGCATGGGAATGCAATTTCAGACAGAGAGGAGAACCTAGGTTTCTTACTTGAACGAAGAAGGAGCAGACCGGCATGGACCTAAGTTAATCACAGACCTTGATTTGGCGGTAACATAACTTTTATCTCAAATAAGATTGATCAGGCCCAAGTTCTACTCACCAGCCTCGAGAAAACATCAGCAGAAATTGGCCTCCATCTTAATTCAAAGAAAATACAATTCATGGCCTTCAACTAGGAGGGTACCCCAAGATCTTTTTATTTAATGGAGGAGAAGGTGATCGACTTTAAACACCTTGGAGAACATGTAGAGAGGGCCCGTGGAACATTTTTTGTGGCGGCTGAAGAAGTAAAAATAATGACGAAAATAAAAATCGCATCACATTACCAATACCCAGAACCCTGTTTACAACCTCATTAGGTACCCCAATTTATCCAACCTTTTGATAGGACTAAACCCCTATCCCCTCCCTTCAGCTTACGCATCAAATCAGACCTTCTCCATCTCGGCATCAACCCCGCCACTCTTAGCACCTTTTCCTGGCCCACTTTTTCCCCTGGGCCACCCCTCCCTTCTATCCACCTTAACCTCTCCACTCATCACAGAACCTAAACCCACCCTAATCTCTTCATCAACCTCCACAACCAAATCAAAGATCATTTCTCAAACTACACCTCCATCTATACTGATGTCTCCAGGAAGGCGACAAGACAGCTGTTGCTGCCGTCATCCAATACATCACTCTCAGTAGCAGGCTTCCTGACAACTCGTCAATCTTTTCCGGCGAGGCCAAGGCAATCCTCCCCGCCCTCAACTTTATCTGCTTATCCACTTTGCCATCTTCTCCGACTCCAAGGCAAGGCTGTCTTTACTCAATCTTAAATGGGATAACTTCTTTTGCCCACCTCCTCGTCCGTAAACTCCTTTTGCCCACCCTCTGCAGGAAAAATATTCTTTGCCTCTGGGTACCCAGCCATGTTGGCATCCCTGGCAATGACAGGGCTGATGCAGCCGCTAAGCTTGCCCTCAACCTCCCCTACCCCATTTCCCAAAACTCTTTCTGACATCAAACCGCTTATCGCTTCCCTTGTTCGTGACCGCTGGCAAACCTCATGGGACTCTCAAATTGATAACAAACTCTACGTGATCGAGCCCACCATTCCGATCAAACCCATTCTGATCAAACCCACCATCCACAACCTCTCTCGTGTCGACTACGTTCATATTCCCCGTCTTAGAATAGGTCACCCCACTCACTCCCGCCTCCTTATTGGCTCCCCTAACCCCTCTGCAACAATTGCCATTGCACCTTCACAGTCCATCACGTTCTCCTTGCTTGCCCGCTGTACAACCTTCCCAGAGCTTCCCTCGCTCCCCACAACTCAATTGCCGAGTTCTTCCAGAAAAATCCTCCGGGTAAAATTATCTCCTTCTTTCATCATGCTTCCCTCTACAACCATATTTAGTCATCCCCTCCCACCCCATCTTTTACCTTTTTCTTCTTTTTGTGAATGAGTAATAATTTATATTTAAATTTAGTTATACAATTTCTATAAAGTATTTGCATCGTTGTGATCCGTGCATTAAATACCGTTAAGGCACATTCATTATTATTTGGTTTATTCCATTTTTAAAACAGTTTATTGTTTTAATAAAGCGATAAAGTATGTGTAAACGTTTCTCGTTTTTCATTCTTTTTAGTTGTTTTTATGCATTTTAACAATCTAGACAAAAACAAAATTTTACAAAAAAGATGAATGTTTTGTCATTGTGTTTATATGCGTATTTAATGCATGGTTCAAAGGACTTTGGACTCACAAATGACCTTCCTAACCTCAGGTCATTCTGCGCGGGCCAAAGTCCTTTGCCCCGTGCATTAGATATGCATATTAACACTCTGCATCAACATTAATCTTTAAATACTTTGTTTCATGAGAACCTCACTCTTTCCCCCTCTTTTTTAAGCATTATGTGTAGATGTGAATTCAAGTCTGTAAGTATTTTTCCATGCACAATTTATTTTGAACTTTTTGATGCAATGTATTCCTAGATATTAAGAAACAAATGTACGAAAAAAACAACTACAATATTTGAAAATAAATATGGTTTGCCGAGTCTTTCTCATGTTTGTCTGCAAATTCATTCATTTTTTCTCCAATGCTGGATAGGGTGGCATACCTCAAACACGTTATTGATAGCCTTACACCTCCAGTACTAGTATGTAATAAATACAACGAACAACTTACACACATCCTTCCGGATTGCCCACTACTCGGCCCTGTAGATCTCTTTCCTCTTATTTAGGCCCTCCTTAAAATGTACCACCTTCCGCAACTTTTCCATCCTTCATGCAGAATAGCTTACTTTTCTTAACTTCCTTTATATCGGTTCTTAAAAATATCATTAATTGTGATTTAAGTTAAAGAAAAGGTATCGTCCCATAAATGTATTCAGAAGTGATCGCCGCCGAGCTGGTAACGTCACTTCCGGTTTTCAATTTTCCCTGTTGATTGCGAGAAATATGCGATGTAATAGATCACACATCCGCCGGACCGATCATGGCTTTCACTAACGTCATACAGGTTACCGTATGACAATAATAAAGAAGAAACGCTCACTTACACCAATGTTTGTCCAGACTGTTTTAAAAACATTTAAACTGCCAGCATCCATAGCAACACTTGATACAGCATTCCAAAGCTTCCAAACTTGATGTTAAAACAGGTTGTGACGAAAAATGGTATAGAAATGGCTAAAGAACCTTTTTAGATTTGGAACCCAGATCTGTTGTTGAATTTTGACGGAAAACCAAACGTTTTGTAACTCTTGGGTCATAAATATCTGAGCAGATTTAAAAACCTCTATCACATTACCCTTGCTCTTATATATGTCAGAGTTGGAAGCTTTAAGCTAGCCTATTTATTATGGTGAAGAATATGTATTTATGATGAAAGACTCAATTTTGTAAAACTCTTTCGCTCATTTTTAATGATACTATGTGGTTTTGTTTCTAAATGGCGACCAGAGTTCAAGAATTCCGGACAGTCCAGAGTTACACTCGATCGAGGAACCCTGAAGTTCCTCGATGCAGGAACTTTGCTGCCATGGGTGCATCCACAAAGATTACCCTCAATCCTACACTTCCTCGCTATATATATATATATATATATATATATATATATATATATATATATATATATATATATATATATATATATATATATATATATATATATATATATATATATATATATATATATATATATATATATATATATATATATATATATATATATATATATATATATATATATATATATATATATATATATATATATATATATATATATATATATATATATAAATATATATAAATATATATATATATATATATATATATATATATAAAATATATATATTTATATATATATATATATATATATATATATATATATATATATATTTATATATATATATATATATATATATATATATATATATATATATATATATATATATATATACATATATATATATATATATATATATATATATATATATATATATATATATATATATATATATATATATATATATATATATATATATATATATATATATATATATATATATATATATATATATATATATATATATATATATATATATATATATATATTATACACTTTATTAAAAACTTAAAAAGCAAGACGTTTCTGTCATTCGACCTTCATCAGTGGAACAAATGCAAGTAAGTGATATGTAACAAAATAAAGCTACTGTAAATTAAGTGGAAAAAATACTAGAGCGGAAACTAAATACAAATAAAATAACAACAAAGTAACCTTGGGAGTAAGGGAAGGTCTATAATGTGTAACTAATCCGGCTTTATGAGTGAAGTTCTTGTCTTTTGTTAAGTCCGTATGGCTGCAAAGTGTGTATTAGGCTGTCCAATATACCTCTCGTGTAAGCAGCTTTCTTTTGGTGTTTTGAGAATCTACAATTCTTTTTCAAATGGGATGAATTGAAAGTTGGAAAGGTCATGGGGGGTGCGACAAAAATTGACAGCAACTTCACAGGTCTTTTTGTTGGTAACCATCGAGGATTTGTGAATGCGAAAACGCACTTTAAATTGTGTTGATGTTGAACCCACGTATTGGAGTTTACATTTTGAGCATGTTATGAGATAGATGGCATTGCGTGTAGTACAAGTCATATGTTTTATTTTATAATGGCGTCCAGTGGCCTGGCATTGAATGGTGTTAGTTGTTTGCAAGAAGTCCTGGCACAAATTGCATTTGCTGTCACATTTTGAATACCCTTATATATATATATATATATATATATATATATATATATATATATATATATATATATATATATATATATATATATATATATATATATATATATATATATATATATATATATATATATATATATATATATATATATATATATATATATATATATATATATATATATATATATATATATATATATATATATATATATATATATATATATATATGTAACGCTGGCCTCCGCGTTTCCAGTTCGTCTAGGGATAGGACGCCCTCAATAATTTCAATGATCAGCATTAAAAGAAAATAGAACATATAAAAAAAGGCAAATGAAAACACGACAAAATGATTTCAAATTGACAATCTATTTCTACTCTCTCACTTCCTAATTCCAAAACACATCACTTTCCAGTAAGATAGTTTAAAACAATTAACAACTAGTCAAAAAGAAATATCTCTTTAAAACAAGAAAATATTATGTCCAAGTGATAAACAATAACTTCAGCACCATATTTCTCTATACTTGAACGCTAAAACGCAAGCACAACTAAACGCCTGCACACCTTAAGAATCATCTGTCTATCTTACACACTAAATGGCTACACACTCGAACATGGTCGCCTGTACACCGAACGCAGGAACTGTATACGCACGCACCACAGGACACCGGAAATACTGGACGCAGGCACCTCAGACGCACGCACCACAGGATACAGGAAACACAGGCAGGATGCACCAGATACAGGCAACACTGGGTGCAGGCACCTTGGACGCATGTACCACTTGATACAGACGCATGCATGCACCACCTGATACAGGAAACACTGGGTGCAGGCACCTTAGACGCATGCACCACTTGATACAGGAAACACTGGACGCAGGCACCTCATATGCATGCACCACCTGATACAGGAAACACTGGGTGCAGGCACCTTGACGCATGCACCACTTGATACAGGAAACACTAGACGCAGGCACCTCCGACGCATGCACCACCTGATACAGGAAACACTAAACGCAGCCACCTCAGACGCATGCACCACTTGATACAGGAAACACTAGACGCAGGCACCTCCGACACGCACCACAGGATACAGCACACTGCACCACTGACAGCACTAGCACCTCCGACGCATGCACCACCTGATACAGGAAACACTAAACGCAGCCACCTCAGACGCATGCACCACTTGATACAGAAACACTAGACGCGGGCACCTCCGACGCATGCACACTGGACGCAGGAAACATACACGACTTGCCGCGTGCACCACCTGGACGCATGCACAACTTAACAACAGAAAAGTGTGCATGCACCTCTAAATGCACGTGTTGCAGCAAGTATACTTTGGACTACCGTGTGACTGTTAAGAACCCTCACCAAGCAGTCGGGAAAACGATGGCTGAAAAGGGGGTAAAATAGACATACACCGGCCACTCGGACAGGTAATAGAGCCTACCCTGGCGAGCATATCACGTCTATAACCTCACTTAAGAAGGAGGGGGATTCACACGGTCCATTCTTCGGTAAAATAATGCACTTTCGTATTCTGTAAGGGTTTAATAATAAACGTTGTAAATTATGATAATATGAAATACCAGTGTAATATCCTTTTTGATATACTGCCTACGAGGGAATTATGCGATTTAGAACTTGTTTCGGCTTACACCGGTACACTGTCGCCATAAATTAGCGAAGGATGGATACCATCTCTAGATAATTAGTTTAAAACAACCATCGTTCAGATAAAATAAAGAGCAACTCACCGAAAATATTAGCAGCTATATAGGCTGACAAAAATTCCTGAGTACACAAAAGTACAATTAAAATTAACGGGCAAAACAAAAAAACAAGGTCCTAAAGAATTATCGAAATCGCGTCTCTTCCATACAACGGTCACCAAGCGTCTCTCACACAACGGTCACCAAGCGTCTCCTCGTGGTCTCTCTTAAACACAAAATTAGTACCAGCCACGAGGTAGGACTCTAATTACAATTTGGATGCAAAATAAAGGTTTCTTTGTTCAGGTTATCTGTCTGTCAAAAAAAATCAAGGAGAAGAGGTGATACTTAAAGGGGTATTGAAATAATTACAAGTGATCCGTCTCACACTGCCCCCTCCCTAAGCCCATTGCGTCCCGCAATTTTTACCACAGAGAAGCACACACAAATATCTTCTTGCAAGCCTAAACAACTCACAAGCCCAAACAAAATAAACAAGAGGACATCATCTCTTTAAGAATAATTTATTGTTCACTGGGATAATACATCAGTAAGGATTACAGGCTAGTTAAAACCGTAACGATCTGGTTCTTGTCGAACCCTTGATGGTCTTTTGCGATGCGGTACTTCTGACCCCATGATTTGGTCAGTTGTATCGCCATCGTTTTGAGAAGTTTCTTGGCTACCGACCGTCTTCTCCAGCTTCTCTTTGTCAACCTCGCTGTCCCGGCACATAGAACGTGTTCCTGGAGCCACACCTTCGTCCAAATGTCCCTTATCCAGGCTGCTCTGTGCTTCAGGTTCTGTATGTACCTCATTGCCAGCCTTGTTGTCGTTCATGAAGGCCTTCACCCATTCGGGTTCAT
Source organism: Chiridota heheva (assembly GCA_020152595.1). Taxonomy (NCBI): domain Eukaryota; kingdom Metazoa; phylum Echinodermata; class Holothuroidea; order Apodida; family Chiridotidae; genus Chiridota; species Chiridota heheva. The sequence goes on along the minus strand of JAIGNY010001593.1, from coordinate 646,141 downwards.
CCCCGTTGTATTTCTTCATTCGGTTGAAATGAACAAGCTTCGCCGTCTTCTTCGGCCCAAATTGCAACCTGTACAGAGAGTCATTGAGCCTTTTTAGGACGAGGTATGGACCTCGCCAAGGACAGTGTAATTTTGGAGACAGGCCAACTTTCGGAACTGCATAGTGGACCATGACTAAATCGCCCCTATCATAGTTATTAGTAGAAGCACCCCGATCAAATTGCGTCTTCTGACGATCACTTGCAATTTTCAGTTGCCGTCGTGCTATCTTGTGCACGCTTCGCAATTTTCTTCAAGTTTCTCGACAAATTCCGGGTAATCACTTGGCTCATCCTGCTGATCGGTCGGTGTGATCTGATCCAGGGAGTTCTGATCTGTCTGCCATATAGGATTTCCGAAGGGTGAAGCCAGTTGAGTCATGTTTTGCTGAATTATAAGCCATGCTCAGGTATGGCAACCAGACGTCCCAATCCCGCTGGTTAGGGGCAACCACAGCCGACAGCATCGCCTCCAAAGTGCGGTTAAACCGTTCGATCATACCATCCGATTGAGGATGGTATGGCGTGGTCCTTGTCTTCCTGATATGCAATAGTTCACACATTTTCGTGAATACGGCCGACTCAAACTGCCTCCCTGATCAGAATGGATTTCGTCAGGAATACCCAGTCTGCAGACAAATTGCTCCACAATCACACTGGCTATGGTATTCGCTTCCTGGTTGGGAATGGGAAAGGATTCAGTCCATTTGGAGAAGTAATCTCCCACAACCAAGATGTACTTATTGCCAGCAGGGGTGAGTGGTAACGGTCCCATAATATCTACCGCAATTCTTTGGAGTGGCTCTCCAGCTGTGTATTGCCGCATCTTAGCCTTGGGCTTAGATCTTGGGCCTTTACGTTCACTGCACTGAGGGCAACGCTTACACCAACGCTCTACGTCCCGAGCTACACCTCTCCAGTAGAACTTAGCTTTAATTCGACTAAGCGTCTTCTTAGTCATGAAGTGACCAGACAGTGGGTGTGCATGTGCCACTTTCCAAACTTCTTTCGCCAAATTGGAAGGAAGAATTAGCTGATGGGTTACTTCTTCACCAGTGGGCGATTCAAATCGTCGGTACAGCAAACCTTGGCGCAATTCCAGACTATCCCATTGTGACCAGTAGTTCTTCAAAGTTCTGCTACCTGAAGATATCACCTCCCATGGTGGTCGAATCCCTTCCCTTTAGCCTCGACCAGGGCTGGATATCCGCGTCCTTCCGTTGACTTTCCTGGAGTTCCTCAGAGGACCACTTAACCGCAAGAGGTTGTTTGTCATCCCGTAATTCTTCTCTACCCTTCGATGTTACAGCAAAACACTGGTTCACTGAATCCTCAGTCTGACAACCAACGTCTTGGCGTGCAGGGTTTTCCAACACAGGAGATTCCTTGCTTTCCTGGCGCTCACAATATGTGCAATCTTCGCATGGACGTCTGGAGAGGCTGTCTGCATTGTTGTGGATTCGACCAGGACGATGCTCAATTGAGAAGTCGTATGCTCCTAGTGTTTCAAGCCATCGAGCAATTTGACCCTCCGGGTTCGGAAACGCATCAGCCACCGAAGGGCGCCGTGATCTGTCCTTACTTGGAAGCGAGTACCGTAGAGGTAATGGTGGAACCATTTTACTGCGAGAACCACGGCTAGTAATTCCTTTCTGGTCACACAGTAACGACGTTCTGCCTTTCCGAGTGACTTACTATAGTAGCCAATGACTTTCTCTTCACCGTTCTGGACCTGAGACAGAACTGCTCCCACACCGAAGTTGCTGGCGTCAGTATCTAACACAAAATTACCAGTTCCTTGGGGATAACTTAGAATTGGAGGATTGGTCAGCCGTCTTTTCAACTCTTTGAAGGAATACTCACATTCTTCTGTCCACTGATATTCCCTCCCTTTTCAGTGAGACGATGCAATGGTCGGGCAATATCACTGAAACCTCTCACAAACCTCCTATAATAACTGCACAAACCAAGAAAACTTCTAACTTCGGTCACATTCTTTGGGATGGGCCACTCCTGCACAGCCATTGTCTTATTTGGATCAGTTCGGACGCCGTCGCTTGTAACAATATGTCCCAGGAATGCCACTTCATGTCGGAAAAACAAGCACTTCTTAGGAGACAACTTCAGCCCTGCTTCCATTAGACGCTGGATTACTCCCTCGAGCCTGCTCCTATGTTCTTCAAAGGTAGTCCGAAGACGATGACGTCATCGAGGTAAATGAGACAGCTCTCCCACTGCAGACCGCCCAACACCCGTTCCATTAGCCGCTCGAAAGTTGCAGGGGCGTTGCAGAGTCGAAGGGCATCACACAGAATTGAAACAAGCCCCGGTGGGTAGCAAAAGCGGTCTTTGGTCTGTCTGTCTCATCAACCTCGATCTGCCAGTACCCACTAGCGAGATCTAGGGTGGAAAACCAGGCAGCACCACCAAGTAAATCAAGGTATCGTCAATCCGTGGGAGGGTATGAGTCTTTTATGGTCACATCATTTACCTTCCGGTAATCGACACAGAAGCGTAAGCTTCCATCCTTTCCTCACCAGCACAATAGGGGACGACCACGGGCTACAAGAAGGTTCGATAATTCCATGGGTCAGCATGTCCTCGATCTCTTTCCCAGCCTCCTCTTGTTTGTTGATAGGGAGTCTCCGGGCTGCCTGTCTTATTGGAGGTTGCGTCGCAGTGTTGATCTTATGTTTGGCTATCTTAGTCTTCCCCAAGTCCTGGGGACCAGTGGAAAATGCTTCCTTCCACTTACACAACATTCTAGCCACTTGTCGTTCCTGCGCCTTATCCAACCCCTCTGTACTCTCCAAATACAGCTGCTTCAAGTATGGTGGGACCTCAACCGGTCCACCTGGGCTTCCCACATCATCTGTAATGTGTTCCGCAGAAGACTCAACTTCCTCCACCCCTTCACACATACCAACAGTTGTATTTTTGTACAAGGTTACTGGCTCATTTGAAAGATTAACCATCCTGACAGGAATAATCCCCGGCTTAACTCTTGTCAAACTCCGTGCAACGAGCATCCCCTCTCTTTTAGCAATCCCCTCCGAAGCTTCAATAATTCCAAGCTTCCTTGTAGATTCACAGGTAGGTCCTTGACCTCCGCTTCTATAATGGTCTCCGATCGTGGCGGCAATAACGATGTCTTGCACGCAACCATCCTGCACGAAAAATCGTCCCAGCTTTCTGGTTCCACCTCCACTTCTCTTCCAAATGTAACTTTCCCCATTCCTGCATCAATAGAGCAGTGGTGACGTCTTAAGAAGTCCAGCCCCAATATGCAATCCGGCCCGATGTCTGCTACCCAGAACTCATGTCTCATCGCTTTATTGCTTTCACATATGGACATCTCCAGAAATGTCTTCCCGAGGATTGGTACACTACTGCCATCAGCTAAAACTAATGCGGACCCCGCTGCCTGGAGACTAGGTCTCTTATCTTTTGGAATCTTAAAGTACCTCTCAGCTTGGACAATGGAGATGTTTGCTCCTGTATCGATCAAGCAAGCAACTGATTGCGACATGATTTTCCCGTCTAAGTAAATACCATCTTGGGCCAGTCCTGGTATGCTCTCATGGACCGCCACTCGAATGGGTCTCTTTCTGGTTTCGTCTACTGCCGGGCTTCGACCCTCAAACCCGACACCGTGGAGTTTTCCGAGCTTTCTTCTTCTTGTCGGCGTCTAACCTGTTTCAGTTTTTGGCAGTCTCGCTTGAAATGTCCTGGCTCTTGGCAATAAAAACACACCCTGTGATTCGATTGTGTTCTACGCGTATTTCCTCGCGACTGGTCAGAGAACGGGTTTGTGCCCGGTGAGTCACTAGGGATCAGCCTCCCAGAGTTCTTTAGCACTCTCATTTCCTCCTTCAGAGTCTGCACAGACTGCGACAGCTCCCTCAAAGAGCTACGTTGACCTGTTAGGTTGTCTTCCACAATCTTGCGAACTTGCTCTGCAAGATCGTCAAAGTATTACCAGCCGCGCCGGTAGGTGGTGTGCTGCCTACCGCACGAACAACTTTTCTCCCTCCAAAGTTCCTTTGCTTTTCAACCAAGTAGAAAGCTTCTATCTCCAGAGCGGCTTTCAGGGCTTCGTCTAATGTAGAAGGTCTTGTCTGGTAGACACCTAGTCTCAGATTGGGGTCATCTAGAGCATCAACAAAGTGGTCCTTGGCCAACACGGATAATAATCCGATGGATGCTGTTGGATATGCCTGCCGTGTAAGCCTACGCACTTCATGTGCCAGCTCTGGTAGAGTCTCATTCACCTTTCGAGAACGATTTTTCAATTGAATGCGAAAAACTTCGGTCTGGTGCGCCAGGCTAAACCTGCCAGACAGGGCCTCTACAAGTGTGTCATAATTCCTTCTTCCTGCAGCATCCAAATCTGCAAGTACAGATTGGGCTTCGCCTTTCAAGCTGGCGGCTAAACACATCGCCATCACACCAGGACTCCAACTATGCAATTCTGCGATTACCTCGAACTGAGCCTTATAATCATCCCACGACGTCGTCCCATCATAGATCCCCGGTCGGATACCTGATGTTCCCACCATTTTAGGTATTGGTGGAATGTAGTCTTGTGCGTGGTTCGAGGTTCTCAGCCCTGCATCAACTGGAATTAGAGGAATTTCTCTGGTCATTCTGTTTGCACCGCAGCTCTCTTCAAGTGGAAATGGTCTGCAGTAATCACCACGAGATGTTACAGCTACCTCTTCTGCGCGTGCAACTCTTTCGCGAAAGGGTTGCCCGGAGATAAAGTCGAGGGTGAAAGTTCGCCCCGTATGCGGCTGTCCCAACAGACTGTTGGTGGACCTCTTGTTCGAAAAGCTTGTTGTCCCAAGAAGCTGGGGCACGGTGTCGTTGGCGGCTGTCGTTTGGTGCAGTTGTTCTCGACGACGGTTCCGCAGCAGTTGCAAACGGATTCCATCTGTCTTGGCGACCAAGAAGATGTGGTGACCCTCTCTGCAGTGTTGATGCTGAAGCGTCACCATCACTGCCTGTAAATTCATCTAGTAGAAGCCACTGCGATTCTTCCGCCCTGGATTCATGTTGTCGTGGAGTACCCTCCATCCGTCCGTCCTCGAATGGAGAAAGCATTTTTCACGAAAATATTGAAGTTGGAAAATAAATCGAGCAACCTATCCCACCGCTGCCACCAATTGTAACGCTGGCCTCCGCGTTTCCAGTTCGTCTAGGGATAGGACGCCCTCAATAATTTCAATGATCAGCATTAAAAGAAAATAGAACATATAAAAAAGGCAAATGAAAACACGACAAAATGATTTCAAATTGACAATCTATTTCTACTCTCTCACTTCCTAATTCCAAAACACATCACTTTCCAGTAAGATAGTTTAAAACAATTAACAACTAGTCAAAAGAAATATCTCTTTAAAACAAGAAAATATTATGTCCAAGTGATAAACAATAACTTCAGCACCATATTTCTCTATACTTGAACGCTAAAACGCAAGCACAACTAAACGCCTGCACACCTTAAGAATCATCTGTCTATCTTACACACTAAATGGCTACACACTCGAACATGGTCGCCTGTACACCGAACGCAGGAACTGTATACGCACGCACCACAGGACACCGGAAATACTGGACGCAGGCACCTCAGACGCACGCACCACAGGATACAGGAAACACTGGGTGTAGGCACCTTAGACGCATGCACCACTTGATACAGGAAACACTGGGTGCAGGCACCTTAGACGCATGCACCACTTGATACAGGAAACACTGGACGCAGGCACCTCATATGCATGCACCACCTGATACAGGAAACACTGGGTGCAGGCACCTTAGACGCACCACTGCACACTAGACGCAGGCACCTCATATGCATGCACAGATACAGGAAACACTAGGCACGCACCACTTGATACAGGCACCTCCGGCACCTCCGACGCATGCACCACCTGATACAGGAAACACTAAACGCAGCCACCTCAGACGCATGCACCACTTGATACAGGAAACACTAGACGCGGCACCTCCGCCACCTCAGACGCATGCACCACTTGATACAGGAAACACTGACGCGGGCACCTCCGACGCATGCACCACACTGGACACTAAACGCAGCCAAACATACACGACTTGCCGCGTGCACCACCTGGACGCATGCACAACTTAACAACAGAAAAGTGTGCATGCACCTCTAAATGCACGTGTTGCAGCAAGTATACTTTGGACTACCATGTGACTGTTAAGAACCCTCACCAAGCAGTCGGGGAAAACGATGGCTGAAAAGGGGGGTAAAATAGACATACACCGGCCACTCGGACAGGTAATAGAGCCTGCCCTGGCGAGCATATCACGTCTATAACTTCACCTAAGAAGGAGGGGTTCACACGGTCCATTCTTCGGTAAAATAATGCACTTTAGTATTCTGGAACGGTTTAATAATAGACATTATTAATTCTTCTAAAATTACGATAATACAAAATACCAGTGTTAAATCCTTGTTGATATACTGCCTACGAGGAATTATGCGATTTAGAACCTGTTCCGGCTTACACCGGTACACTGTCGCCATCAAGTAGCGAAGGATGGATACAATCTCTGGATAATCAGTTTGAAACAACCATCGTTCAGATAAAATAAAGAGCAACTCACCGAAAATATTAGCAGCTATATAGGCTGACAAAAATTCCTGAGTACACAAAAGTACAATTAAAATTAACGGGCAAAACAAAAAAACAAGGTCCTAAAGAATTATCGAAATCGCGTCTCTTCCATACAACGGTCACCAAGCGTCTCTCCCACAAACGGTCACCAAGCGTCTCCTCGTGGTCTCTCTTAAACACAAAATTAGTACCAGCCACGAGGTAGGACTCTAATTACAATTTGGATGCAAAATAAAGGTTTCTTTGTTCAGGTTATCTGTCTGTCAAAAAAAATCAAGGAGAAGAGGTGATACTTAAAGGGAAATATTGAAATAATTACAAGTGATCCGTCTCACATATATATATATATATATATATATATATATATATATATATATATATATATATATATATATATATATATATATGCTGTTTTTATGAAAACGAACTTCGAACTTTCTTGAAGAAAAAGCATGTGAAGCTCAACATCTCGAGAATGGTGCGCACTGACAGGCTTCGGGTTGCGTGGAGTGTGTGCTGACTAATATATGTGACTGTTACAAACGAATAAGTCTAAGTGACACAGTGAGCGGCCATCAGTGATTTGAACGACATGAATTATTATTGTATATTATTTCAATTTTCCTTATTGATTGCCAGAAATCTATTATGTTATCGATAACATATGTATATAACATATGTTATCGATAACATGTATAATGATTTTTATCCAGTACTGGTATTCATCATAGGTAGGTATCCACGTCAGACGTAATGAATTGGCACAATATACCAAAAATGTATTGCTTATGTTGAAGGGATTTGTTTTGTTGAGATTTCTTACAATTCCATCAATTTCCATGGCAGCAATTATACTCCAGATTCCGATTTTCATAGGCGCAGTCAGCCATTTTTTTTTTAAGGCTAGATAAGCAATGGGAATTTATTAACCAATCAGATTATAGTATTACTTCAAGTTGCTGCTATAATGGTGCTATGAATATTCATTAAGTTATAGCGCTTGGCTAAAACTGCGTATACACGTACACCGATGTGAAGCTCCTCATATGCGTACGCGTAGACGTACTTATAAAAGTACAAATGAGAAACTGCAGTTCAGAATACGTAATGGCTGGGAAGTAGTTTTGTGCTCTCAATGGACCTTCCATAGAAGGTCCTTGCTCTCTCATAATCAGATAATGCGCAGTTTTTGAAGAACTAAGCTCGAGATTAGCAGTCAAGTGTATGTGTGGCCGTGGTGTAGCCAGGATTTCCATATTGGTGGGGCAAGAAACATAAATAAACCGCCACTGCGTGTGGGAGTGTGTCATCGCGGGGAAACATGAAAATAATGATGAATGGTAACTAGTGGTATCTATTTGCTTGAAAATAAACAGATAAATGAAACTTTCGCCACTCAAATGCTCTCTGAGAGAACGAACGTGGTCGAATGATCGATCGTACGCGTTTGCGTATGCATATGCAACAATTAACGTAACTCGTCTCCACTGAAATATGAATATGAATATTCATAAACATAAATAATCATGTTTCAACTTTCTATTTGCCCACCTGATTTGTCAATAAATTTGCAATTGCTTATCTAGCCTAGGGAAGAAAAAAAAATTGCGTGCAGCTAATGGACATCAACACGGTTGTTTTCCTCCAATTTCCCCAGCACCATTTCTGTCAAATAACCTTCAACAATCCCCTCCGCCACCATACATGTCATATAATTTAACCTCATAGATATCCCTAAGTGAATGCCCAGCCCCATTATGGATTTTCCTCAATTCCCTTTGCATTTTGTGGATTTCCTACTTAACTATATGTACCCTGATATATTTCCCATGTGAATACTCCTACGGACTTCTCATGTGAATATTTTCACAGATTTCTCACGTAAACACCCCCAACCCAATTTTTCGTTTGACTTCTCCTGGAATTCTATAGACCTGATACTTACGGGAAGTCCATTTCTCGCTATTCCTCAAGACCTCCTGCTGCATCATGCTACACAATAGTACACATGCATTGCATTGGCAAATGGACTACGTCAAGTCTGCACTCCAATACATAATAATCATTTTGTGTGACCGTCTTTTGTGTATCGTTTTGGCACGGAGAACTTCGTACCAATCACATATGTCGGTAATTTTGGACGAGATAATGTATCACGCTAGTGAATAGGCGCACTAAGGCTTCAACAGAAGATCAACAAGGGGCACTCAAAACAATCCTCAACATACAAAAATTAAGTTTAAGTTTTTAAGAATATTAAAAAGCAATAGAACTCGGCGGCCAATAAGGACTGCATTAATAGGGGTACCTGTGGGGCCCGGCGGAGGGTACATGTCTCTGTGGGAGAAAAGACGTGAAAGAAAAATTATCCTTTTCCTCCTTTCGAATTTAAGCCCAACTCTGTCGGTGATATAGATGCGCTGTCATCCTGGTGTACCCATTTGGAATTAAACTTTTCATTGAGGAATAAAGTTTCGTTTTTTAGGCGTAAGCGTAGGAACAAATGTTTTCGTCTTTACTTTATGTGGGGATAAAAGGCCTCCTGCCCCTTCTTAATCAGTGGTATAAGAAGGAGCTCGGTGCAAAGGGCACAGTATTTGAGAGACACTTTATTTTCAAAAAGGGGCATTTTTGTCATTTTTCTGAAAAGTGGGGGCAACGTTTCCCTGGTCCCCAGCTCTTACACATATGGTTTAAGCATAAGCGGGATATTTTTGGCGGGGGAGGAGGGAGGAGCAAGGTAGAACGTACCCCACCCCCATTTTATCCAACTGTATACTTTTGTATGGTATTTTTTATGTATCTTAGCGTACTTACCCTCCTCCCACTTTTGACTTTCCCCTCCCCACTTTCGGTAGGAAAATCCCGCATATGGGTTTGAGATTGGGGAGCCAGGACCAATGTTGGCAATTGCCCATCTAGCCGTTGGAAAAAGCCTACTTTGAAAATTAGGCTTTGATAATTATTGGGGCCATTCCCCCTCCCGCCACGGCCTTCTGTGTCGAGGTCCTGGCACATGCCATGCTTTAATTATGTCAAATAAATACTTAATGTATGTTACATCTATGATTTGTTAGTGAGCAGATACTATTTGTTTTCATGTATCAAGATTGATCTACAATAATTTCATATAACTTTCAAAAGGGCACCTCCTGCCCTCGTCTGCCTCGACTTCCAAAAGGGCACCTCCTCAGCGGCGGCCCCCTTTACTCTATGGCAAGGTAGTATCAGCGATGTCGGAACCACGGGGGAAAGATTCACTGCCCTTTTGCACTAGAGTAAAGAGGGCGAAGGTGCCTGAAGTGCCCGTTTGAAAAAAAAAATAAATAAAAATGTGTGTGTGTGGGGAGGAAGGGGGGGGGATGGTTATCACAAAATCACGCTAGGGGAATTAAAAATTACGCTATGATTCATCACCATACAAAATTATACAGTTGGGAAAAGTAGGGGCGTGGTGCTCACCACAAACCATATGTGTAGGAACCTAATAGCCCGGCTAGGGTCCACATGCGAAAACTGACAGAAGTGCCCCTTTTTAAAAATGTAAATTGCCCTCAATTACTGTCAAAGAATGTACTCTCACTTGATTTTCGGCTCCCTAGCCCGCACACAGGGCTTTAGAATATGAACGAATACCGTGCAAATAATTAGCACGGATCCGAGCGAGTAAGCAATTCGTTTTGCTTGTGAGCACGGATAACCGTACCGTGCGAGTAAGCCTTTCAAATCCAACTTACTCACACGGATCCGTGTGAATAGGCACGATCTTTGCGTTAAACGGTAAACATGGATAGCATTCATCCAGAAGATAAATTGTTTTATTCAGAGCTTCAATCAGATGACACACAATTAATGGTTAGTTTACAAGGTTAACTTACATTTCTGTTTCTAATCCATTAAAAAATGGTGCATGTTTGTAAATATTATTAATCGACCTGAGGTGGAAATTCTTTATTTATAATGAGCCATTTCCGCGAAATCAAAATATTACGTTTTTAGTAGAAATACAGTCCTCCAAATGTAAGTTAGGCTAGTGGAGTTAGGCCTAATAAGGTTGCCACTGGAATTAAAAATGAAGTTTTTGATATTCTCTTCAAAAGAAACTCTGAAAAAAAAAAAAAATGGAAGTAAAATCGGTTGAGAGAATCGAAAGTTTAATGTAGGCCTAAGTATGTGCAATTGTTGCCATGACGGAATAAAATGCATTCAAAAGGCCAGCATTTTCATTTGGTTGTTCAGAATATGGGAAAAGTTGCCTATCTAGTAGAATGGGCAACATTCTCCCACAAAAATTAAACTTTACCAACATGAATTATACATTTAAATTTGTACACTAACGTTAGGCCTAGTCCTAACGTAGTACCGTCGGACTGATGCCAGCCATGTTAGTATGGCTGCCGTTGGTGATGGCTGGCCGTTTGAGTACTAAAAGGGTACTAAAATAGTTTTAGTATAAAAACTGTATGCGAAAACAAAATAAATAAAACACAAAAAATGTTTAAATTATATCATTGTAAGTAATTTACAAGTATTATCTAAAAAAAAAATTCTCAAATAATTAAAAACATTATCCCACTAAAATGTTATAGCCCCGATAGCGGTGTTTTGAACTTTGACCTTACTTTGGAGAGCTTGTCAGACGATTTTTATGGAATGTAAAGTAGCACAGTAAATACTTATATAAAAGTAACTAATTCAACGTAAAAACAGTTTTTGAAGACATAGATGGGCTTCAGACATCATTAATATGGCCTAGAATTGTAGCTTGAGAATACAACTTCACACTTTCAGTGACCTCAAGGTCATTTCAGTATATTCTTTTGCACAGTGCACAGTAATGCACACTGGTCCTGGATGTCAGCCAGGATAAGTCTCACCTACATTAAAAGTACTACAAACATATTTTGTGGTAGAGTGATTATATGCAAAGCCTTCTAATTGTTAAACATCAACAAACCAAACTTTCTGACTGTCATTAATGAAACAAATTTATCTGTATCCTCTGTTAGAATTGTAACTTTGTGAGCTCAAACATCTCGCATGAATACATTTACTATATTAGGCTTGTTTATGAATTTAAAATTCATTTTGCATTTGTGTTTGCTCACTGAGAAAGAAAATCACAGAAAACCCCAAACATTAATTATTAGCACTAAAAATTTATTGTTGTCATATTACTTCGAATTTATATACTTTTTTCAGATGAACAAAATCATATTAATTTAATTTATTTAAGTGTGCCAGATTCAGATTGCCCTATGGATACTGTGCTGAAGGTAAGCAATCATAACCTGAGCGAGTTTAACTCAGATTTTCTCACAGACAACAATAAAGGCCTACGACAAAAAGTATCTTACAATAAAAGTGCATGAAAAATCCTTTTCTTACAGTACTTCAAACAAAAAAATTGCAACATTTAATTAGCAAATCTGGTAGAAAACCACTGTAACTTTATTCCGTATGCATGTTTAGTGTTAAGGTATCATGTGATCAAAATTTCCCGACTGCATTGACCTCGAGGTCACTGAAAGTGTGAAGTCACGTATTTTCTAGCTTTGATATGGTACTGATACAAATGATATCCTTCAGTGTTATCAATGTTGAGATTGCTTTTGTTGTAAATTGGCACCATCCACTGCTAGAGGTAATTAGGCAAAATTGTAATCACTTTTCAATCATTAAAAAAACGTGCATTATTTTGATAACATTAATTCTTCTTAAACAATACATACGTACACTGGCCTTGATTTTGCCTGAAAATGGGAATTTTTGCCAAAAACCTAGGACAATCTGATGGTTATCTGTTCGAAGGAAATCGTCATTTTGAAGAATGACCTAACTGAGGTGATTTGAACAGATTGCGAGTATTTTTAGACACTACAGTAGCTCTGAGGAGACTTACAATCTGGCAGTGGTAGTGAATTAATGATTTGGCGACTTACATGCTCGCAGGGAAGCAATTATGCAGGTGGAAAAAATGAAACAAAGTCACAGAAAAAACAACAGGAATCAACATTACATAAACTCTTTACGTAAATACCTAGAAAAGATTCAAAGCTTAATTGAAAACATATATATATATATATATATATATATATATATATATATATATATATATATATATATATTACATATCTGATATAAAATGTATTACAGGTTAAAAAAATCACTTAACTACTTATCTTCTTACATACATGTAGCTAGTTAGCTATTGCATACTGAATGTAGCCACATTACGAAGAATTTGGTCTTTGTATATAGTTTCAAAAAATAACAAGCAGACCCCTAGCTTGATTTTAAAAGGGGCAGGGTGCTAGACTTGTTGAGGGGCACATTAATGCACATGCGAAATGCTGCATATTTTGGGTGTGGAGTCACGGGTTCCCCTTATGGCTCAATCCCCCTGGTGAAGCTCTGGGATTTTAGCTACAATCATGCATTCATACATCTCAGAATGAAGCTATTCTGAATGATAAGGACCAGTCATTAGCCAAACAGCACAATTGCTTACTATGCTATCATTCTGTGTTCTGTCTCCATGTAAGGTATGTCATTTATGAAGCTAATTAAAATCATTAAGTTAAAAATAAAAAACAAAAATATATATATATATATTTTTTTTTATCATGAGGGGCAGGGCAGACCCCCAGGGGGCAGGGCGGGCCCACGGAGGGGAGGTGTGGACTGCCCCTGTGAAACAGCAAAGCTAGGGGTCTGTCAAGGAGTTCTAAACTGTTACATGGAGGAGGTACATGGCAAAAATTGTGCATGCTTTGCCAAATATTTCTGTCACTTATAAGAAAAAAATATTGGAAACATATTTTCAGATATCGCGTGTAGTGTATTGGTTTTGTACACTCGGTAGAGAATAAAATGGCTGCATCTTAGAGGCAGGTTGTCTATTTTGTTGTTTAAGATATATTTATGTTACAGTGGGGACGAGATTAAAAGCCAAGTTAAATCGGAAAAATATACACACACATTAACATGGCAGTCATTGTAGACGTACATTAGAGCGCATCTAATCGTTCAACCTTTCGTGAGAGATGTCAAGCATGGCTCCACGCTGGAAGCGGTGGAAACGAGCGTTCGAAAACTACCTCACAAGTAAGGGAGTTTTCGATGATAAACAGCATCAAGCATTGCTGCACACAGCAGGTAAGGAAATACAGGATTAGTATGTATGAAATGTTACTGCAACTATCAAGTACTGATACTAGTGAACAAGAGAGGTCTTGCCTTTATCAGAAAATGCTAAAAATACTGATGATTATTTTACACCAAAAGTGAACATCCCCTATGAAAGGCACCTTTCAGACAAATGAAACAGGAAGACTCTGAAACAATTGATCAATTTATTGCCCACTTTTTGCGACCAGCAGTGAACTGTAATTTCGGAGAGGTAATAAAAGAACAAATTTGAGATCAAGTGATAGATAAATGTTGTTCATTAGCGCTACGTCGTAAATTACTAACAAAAGGTACACACCTTACACTAGAGAACTTGCAGGACATAGCTCATGTGCTATGGAAACCGTTGATGCGCTAATGAACTCAATGGAAATTAGCCATAATGATACTAGTGGTAAAGCTACTCGTATTGGAACTGATGTTAATGTTAACAGAGTGGGAACAGAAAAAAGTTTTCTAGAGAAAAATAATACTTCCAAAACAGAAGTGGAAAGTGGACAGAGACAAAAAGGGAACACCAGAAGTGAAACATGTTTTAGATGTGGTAAATCTGACCATTATGCAAAGGACCCAAAGTGCCCAGCAAGAAATGCGGTATGTACAAACTGTAAACTAACCAGCCACTATGCACCATTGTGTACATGGGCCTTCGGCATTCCATCACGTAATTCACAGACTGCAGAATGGTCCTAGCAGATCTCTGGGAGACCCCAGGGGTCTGCTTAAGGCCATTCCACAGACCGTCACGGAATTCAAAGACTGCGGAATAACCCACATTAGGACTAAACAGGAGCGAATTAAAAAGGAAAGGAAATGAGGTCAATTTTGTCCAACAGGATTTTGCATTTCATATCACTGGCCCGCCAGAAAGCAATGTTTCAGTTTGTGTTGAAGTGGGAGGGGTTAATGTGGACATGCTTAATGCTTTAGGATCATCAGCAATAATCATCGACAGACCTACCTGGAAACACTTGAAACAAAACATCCAATTACATCAGTAAGACCTGGCAAGACTCCTGGAATCACAAAACCAGTAACAAACGTCACACCATCAAACCCAAAGTCAGGACCAACACCCCCCTGCACAGTCGCAATCATAGGGAAGACGTCATTGTCACCCGCATTCGCCTCCGTCACTCCTTTCTCACCCACTCCCATCTCCTTTCTGTCTCCCCTGTCCTGCTCTTACACACCCCTCTCTTTTCACCTTAATTTTTTTCCCAAATTTATCCTTATTATCCCTCTTTTCTCCCTCTCAATCTTCCATCTCCTCTCTGTCCTAACTCTTACACCATAATTTCTTAACACCTTCTTGGCACATTTGACTCTTGATTGTCGCAGTGCCGTTAAACATCAACAAACCAAACCAAACCTATCATGTACCTCTGTGAAAATAGATAATTATCTGTACCCATACTATATGGAGGCAAGGAGTCTCTTAATGTGTTAGGGAAATTCTGTACATGGGTCAACATTGGACAAAAAGAAATTGAGACAACATTCTTTGTCATTGAATGGACAGGTTGTCCACTTTTAGGAAAAGATAGTGTGCCACACTAAAACTCAAAAGTGTTGACATCAGGATTGAAAAAATACAAAACAAGTCACACGCCAAACTTGGTGAGGCTTGGCTGTGTGGCGGGTGCCACAGTAACTTAAGCCTATATTATGATATTTCTACTTGTCACAAAAAGTTGCTTATTCTCTCCTGTGCATATTCTGTTCACTCGGATTTAAGAAAATTTAAAGTATACAATGAATTGAAACATATGTTGTTTTTCGAAGGTTATTACAGCTTCGTTACAGCAGAAACCAGTATCAATAAATGAAATTTTGGCAGATACAGGGTTGAAAATACTATCCATTAACATTTAAAGAAATTTTTCAAGCAATAAATAATACAAATTGAAGGGATTTATAATGATTAAAAATGGGTGTCGAAAAACCTGGTCACAAAACACATTTCCAGTCTTGGGCCAACACAATCTTATGGGGGTATCCAATGTGGGACATCAGGTAGGATGCCATGTGGGACATCAGGTGGGACATCAGGTGGGAAGCCACTGATGCGGGACATACGGTGGGATGCCATGGGGGACATAGGGAGAGATGCCATGTGGGACACAGGGAAAGATGCCATGTAGGACCTAAGGAGGAAAGCCATGTGGTACATATGGTTGGATTAATGTGGGACATACATGTAGGATGGGATCCATGTGGAACATAGGGTGGGATGCCATGTGGGACATATGGTGGAATGCCATGTGAGACATACTGTATGGTGGAATGCCATGTGGGAGATATGGCGGAATGTCATGCGGGACAAGGCATGGGATGGGATGTCATGTGGGACATGGGATGGGATCCATGTGGGACATAGGGTTGGGTGCCATGTGGGTCATAGGATGGGATGCCATGTGGAACATATAGTGGAATGCCACGTGGGACATGGGATGGGATGGGATGTCATGTGGGACATGGGGAGGGATGCCATATGGGAGATATGGTAGAATACCCTGTGGGACAATGGATGGGATGGGATGCTATGTGGGACATGGAGTGGAATGCCACGTGGGACATGGGATATGCCATGTGGAAGTTAGTGTGAGATGCCATTTTTATAATTGACCGGGTCATATGATATGGATGTCAATTTGCTTGGGCATGTGAACCATGAAGGTATTTACCATTATTTTTAAGGTTTACAGCTTCAAAAAGTTCAAAACATTTTGGTCAAAAATTCGGTCAAATAGAACAAATTTATTACAAAATCTAGAAAAATGGAAAATCGATAGATCATGAGTCTTGAAATTGGGAGGATTTAGACTTATAGATCATGATTAGCCACTTGTATTTGTCATGAATTAAAATATATTTTATGTCTATAAGACTTAATAAATAATGTGAAAACTAAACAATTTAGGAGTCCTTAGATTATTACTCAGTACATCAGTAGGCCTGTTAATTAGACCAGATGGCCCAAATTCACACTTAGTCTTCAGCAAGTTAGTGCAGAACCCAAATCTATGGTGTTCAATGAGTGAAATTTGTGGTATTTTGATTTTGCTTGATGTTTGTTTTTATATCTGTCAATAACAGATCAATTATGATAAGGAGACTTAAATATGTTTTGATATAATACTTTTTTATCTTAGTAAAAGGGCACCTTTAAATCTTTACAAAGAAGATGGGAGAGGGCACGTCAGTAAACTGGTTCCAAATAGTAAGTTTTGCCCTGCATGGCCTATTAGTCATAGTTGTAGTGCACAAACACAATGCAACATGAAGATTATTATTAGTGACTTCTACTGCACCTTTGCAGGCATAGTGGATACTTTGAATAATGTGTTGGATTCTGCAGTTGGCTAGTATACTGGTAGCTCTAGAATCCTCTACAGTGTAGCTTTGGTTTTGTTGATGCAGATAATATCCTTTAGTGTTATTAATATGTCATTTGCTTTTGTTTTGAATTGACACCATCCTCAGCTACAGTAGAGGTTTTAAGCAAAAATCTTAGCTCACTCTTATGCTCTAACAAAACATGCATTATTTTGATTTATTTTGATAACAAAGATTCATCTTAAATAAGACATACTGTATATCTTTCAACTCAATTTTATTTCAAAACAGAAATTTTCACCAAAAACCTAGGACAATCAGTAAAAAATTGTCCGATGTAAATTGACAAATTGCCATTTTGAAGATTGACTTTAATTTGAACAATTTTAAGTCTATTAGAAACAACGGTAACTCAAAATAGACTCACATTGTTAATTGATTAATTTCATATTATTTGCAGGGATGTATATTCAACACCTTATAATAGTTACCAAAACACTGTAATTAACTTTTCTGGTTCCTGATTGGCTATTGTCATATTGCGTTGTTTTTTGAATAAAACTGTGTACGATCACTTACAAAAACGTTTCTCTGAGAACTTGATGTGGATTGGTGTGAAAACATTTTGTTGTGCAGAAATTACCAATATCATATCATAGTTCTTTTTGTGAGGATTTATTGAAAGTAAGCATCTCCGGGCAGACATTTATATGATTTCCATGTGAATAGAGAATTTCCAATGTGATTATTTTGTTATGAAAAATGCCTGGCTGACATCGGCCTCAAATTCCCTTCAGTTAACCAATAATGTATAGATAGACCAGACAAGTTCGTTTCTCTGACTGTGTAGTAGGGCCTAGTAAGAAACGCACAAATTGAATGAAAATGGATACCCAAACCACTGTCAGAGGAATCTCGGACTAGTACACTGGTACCATACCCCGTACTGGGATTTGGACAGATCTGTGGCATATGAAAATGGCAACCATACTCCATAGGGGTCATAATTTAGTGTTAGGCTGCATAGAAAAACCTCAAAACTCTAGCATCCCTGGTCATGAAACTCTTAAAAATTGCAGGATAAATTTGTTAACAATCCATTTCCTGCAAAAACTGTTGAAACATTTGCTCTTTAGGTGCAAATTAGGGGAAAATATGAAGCTATTCTAAAAGCCGTGTTAAACTAAAAACTGTTGTTTGTTTGCAGCCTCAACAAATTCTTTAAGATAACTAATTAAAAAATGTCTAAATATGCACTTAAACATTCAACATATTTTTGGAAGGATATGTCATCAAATTTGGTATCTTGATTTGATTTTGATATTTGATATTGATATTGATGAAATGTTTTGATACTTCCATGGGTTAAATAGATTTTAATGCAATTTCGCTAATGTTGTCACTACATGTGCATATAATATATGTTCAGAAAATCTTAAAGAGGGAGGCTCACTTCAAAATATACTGCCAAAATAAATCGTATTTTGAATGACGTCACTATAACTTCCTTGATCAGGTTAACGATCCTGTCTGTTTGTTCATGTGCATTCATAGCGTTGTGTGTATGTATGTGTGTGTGTGTGAAGATTCAAACTAACTGTTGGTTTGGAAAAAATACAAAGTCTGTCACCTTATTCATCCGGCCGCAGTGATCGTTAAGTATTCGGGTTTTTTATCTAATATATACCGTGAAATAACGGCCAACAAATTGTGCAACAATTGGTTGAAATCCCAACCAATCAAAAAAATTGAATCGAGTTCTAAATATGATGATTTCGCTTCTTTAATTAGCTTCATGAGGGAAGTACCACTTTATACATTGGTTGCTGTCTTACGCTAGACTGTCACTGGTTGAGTTAAAAATATGATTCATTTGATTTTAAGCAGTGATTGGTTGCTGTCTTCTACTCTAAGTCACTGGTTGACATACAAACTTGATTCATTTGATTTGGAGCACTGCATTTGTTCATTTTGGCAATCATGTTCAAAAGTATGCTGTGGATCTATCAAAGCTTAATATGTTTGGTGGTAAAATTAGCACTACTGTATATAATTAAACAGCTGAAGTGTATGTATATGTATTGATTGTTAGTTTGCAATATCTATATTTTTAGAGATTTTACAAATTTGTTTTCTCAGATCCAACAGTAATCAAATTGAACAAATACACTACCTGTCCATATGATAAAATTAAAACCTGTCCATATGATGAAATTAGATGGCACAAATTTCATCCACTAAAGAAATTTATTACAAAAATTATCGTTTTCCTATGACCCTGTAGGATTTCACTTTTTGTATTGATGATAAATTCTTTGACATTCGTTGTTACTTTTTCAACAAATTGTTGAAAAGTGTGAGGAGTTAAGTTTGATTTGGTAACACAGGAAATAAATTTAGTCTATTCCTGCTATAGTTTGATAGCCCTGGGGTTTTGTACATGTATAGACTTTAAAAACTGTAGGTCAAAATTTGTTGCAGGGGCGGTTTTAGGAAAATCACAAGAAGAGGGTTCTGATTATTATTGAAGTAATGGAAAATGTTGAAAAAATTTTTGAGGGGGGAAGGGGGGGGGGGCTGGTTCCACTCCCCAGAACCAAGGGGGAGCCAAGATAAAGGATATCAAGGGGTCCAAGCTAAAAAAGTGTTTTATGAGCAGTTTTGTCATAATTATTGGAACATATTGGGACACGGGTGCAGAGTTTTATAAGCGGGCAGCAGGGGAAATGTACTCCCTGAAGGAACTATTGCATGTTTTCTTTTAATTGGGAAAATTGAAGGAAAATTTGGCAAAATCATTGGAAATTTTAGAAAAATGATCATTTCATGATAATTGATGAAAATTATCAAAAATCGAAGAAAATTGCCCACAAAATGGAGGAAATTGCACGAGAATCAAAGAAATTTCCTAAATATTGACACAGATATCCTAAACATTGAAGAAAATCTCCCCAAAATTGCTAAAGATTGTATGATGAAAACTGCCCCAAAATGAAGAAAATGTTTTGAAATTTACACGATAATGACAAAAATTTCTGAAGTATGAAAGTGATTTCCCAAACATTGATTGAAAGATCCCGAAAATTGAAGTACTTCACTGAAAATAGAAAAAAAAACTGCCCCAAAATAGAGGAAAGTTTCCAAAAATTGCACGAGAGCTATGGAAATTTCCCAAACAGTGAAAGGGATTTCAAAAGCATTGAAGGAAATTTCCGAAAATTGAAAACATTTTACTGAAGATCGAACAAAAATTGCTCAAAATGATGGAAATTTTCTGAAAATTGCACAAGAATTAAGGACATTGCCCAAAATGGAAAGAAATTTTCCAAACATTGAACACTTGAAGGAAATTGATCAAAAATGTAAGAAAATCGGTCGAATATAGAAGAAAAGTTTCCCAAACATTCAAGGAAATTTCTAGCAAATTGGAAGTGAATAAAGGAAATTTCCTAAAGATTAAAAGAGATTTCCATGAAAATTCCCAAAATAGAAGGAAATTTACAAGGAAGGGTTCTGGTTATTATTGAAGTAATGAAAAATGTTGGAAATTTTTTCATAGGGGGAGGGGGTTTCAACCCCCAAAACCCACCTCTATATCCGCCTCTGTATTGCACCACTTTACAAAGAATTCTGAATTTAAAAATATTTAAAAAAGCAAAGGATTTACAAAAGATAATACAGAGATACTCTGTAGTACGTCGTTTTTGCATAATGATACCTGAGATTTTTGATGTAATTTTTCATGGCCTTGTGTGTCCTCTTTAAATTTGTGACTAACCTCTATTCTTCACAGCCTGTGGAGAAGCCGACAAAGTTTGTGGAGAGTTTTGTCAAACGTCATGTGAAGAACAACAAGGAGCAGGTGGAGTCCTTCTTAAGCACAAGGAGGTGATCATGGACATGTCCAAACGCAAGAGGAAGCGCAAGTATCCTAAAAGTGTCAAGAGACTCCAGCAGAAGAAAGTTTTCTCATGTACGGATAAGAGACAATTAAAATTGTTTGAGATTCCGGAAGATTTGCACAGGTTGGTGGTTTTTATTTCGAGTCCAGGAACTTTATTCCAGCCAAAAAAATACACAGAATATACACATTTACATCTAGTTAAATAATTAGATACATCTTGTAATAGATTAAGATACATAAAAACAGTGTCTAAGGAGACTTTACAAAAAAAATTGCTACCTTCAACTTATGAGTGCACCTCCCCTCCAATACATAACATTAGAAAATATAGACAATAATTCATTCATTATACATGTACAAAAGGAGATGAACTGGACATGGCCTTCTCTTCACCCCCTCCAAATGTGCCACCCTCATTAGCCCACCCTTCATCTGCTTAGTAACTTAAGAATCCTTGAATCCAAGCTTTTACTTGAGGTTAAAAAGATATATTTCAAATTCTTAGTCAGTATGATTTTAGATTTGTGGAAGATGATATGCTTAAAGAAGCTTTGTGTATGTTGGGTTGTGGTAGGGTGGGGTGTTAGAAGAAAATTTGTACAGGTTGGTTTAGAAACTTTAAAATCCTTCAAACCAAGCTTGCTCTTGAGGACAAAAACAAAAACTGGTTTGGGGGCAGGGGGTTAGAAGGGGCACCAATTAACAACCAGTTTTGGAAGACCAAGAATTGAACCCATACACCCTTGTCATTGCCAATATATGCCCATGTTTGTTCATGTTTGGTTTATTCAACCTTTTCTGCTTCAGCGTATGATCACCGATTGTAGCAAATTGCTGGAATGGGAGAGGAGGGGCAGTTTCGAAGGGGTAAACAACCATTTTTAGAAGGACACAAGTACACCATACACCCCTTTTCAGTATCACTGGTTGTGCTGATGTTGGTACTGTATTTCTTTTCTGCCTTAGTGTATGTTTACCATTTGTAAATGAAATTTGTATAGGGGGTACACAACCATTTGTAGAAGGTCACAAATCATCCATACACCCTTTTCATTGTCACTGGTTGTGCTATTCGTGGACCTACAGTATATATGTTGTTTTTCTGCTTAAATAGGGAGCGCATGGTCAATATTTCTGTTGCAACCAGAAAACTGAAGGTAATAAATTGTGGTTAAGAAGAACAACCAATAATCTAACCACCAAATTGAACAGAATGCCATTCTACTGAAACCTCTCACTCAGGTTATTACTATATCACAATGTTAAGTTCCAGTGGCAAATCACTGCAAGGGTAATTTTTCTTAAAAGAAAATCTTGAAGAAGGGCAAAGTTTGTGTTATTTACGATACCGATTGTTTACGCAAGTCATTCTTATCTTGCAACAGATAAACTGTTCACATGTATTTCACAATGGACTACGGTAGCACAGAATAAACTTGGTGTGCCCCATTGCCCTAGAAAAAAATCACACTCTTGGCAATCATGCATATGAAAGGAACGTTGTTACACACTCCAAAAAAATAATGATTAATTAGAAACAAGTAGTTCTTCTTTGCTATTGTGTTTGTCGGAAATGACAGATGATATTTTAAATTTATGGTTCAGGAATTTGTTGATCTTTGCGATTCTAAAGATGGTTTGATACAACTTTTGATTGTTGGGTGTGACGGACGAGATGAGTTGTAGATTTACACTCTTTACTCAAAAATTACAGTGCTTGCATGTGTGTTGTTAGGGGGTGTGGGTGCGGTGGGGAGGAGGGGGATCCTCCCTGTCTTCTCTTTAAAAATTAAACTGTCCTTAGTTCTCATTCTTTATAATTACTTTGTTGAAATTAGACAACAGTGCCAAGGAGCATGAGAAACTGGGGGTTGGGGGAGGGGTGATGGTTGAAATTGAGAGGGGAAGAATCCTTGGTTGGAATTTGTCATCATTTTATATACTTACTTTGTTGACTTTGACACTCATGTCAAGGAGGTGTAAATCAGGTGAAATGGGGGTGGGGAAAGGTGTCAATGGTTGAAATTGATATTGACACCAGGGCCGTAATTCTCATCCGGAAAGAGGAGGGTAAGGAAGGGGGAAGGGACATATGGCCTCTTATAAAAAGAAAGGGGGTGAGACAAGAGGCAAAATTTCTCCAAAATTACTGAATTTTTAATTTTTCCCCCTGGGAATTATGGCCCTGATTGGCACTCATTTCAGGGAAGTACATTTTGAGAGAAACTGCCAGGGGTGGGGAGGAGTGGCGGTTGAAGAATTCATGGTTTGAAATTGTCCTTATTTTACTTTGTTAAATTTGACATCTGGGTGGGGTGAGATTGAGAGGGGAAGAATTGAAAATGATGGTATAATGGAGGATGGTTGACTTGCATTCTCTGCAGCATTTGTAGTTGACTATTAATTAAGGTCTATGCGTGAACATGTAGCATTTTTATCTTGGTTAAAAGAAGATTAAAATCTGATCAGATCTGTTTTTGAATTTGTGGAATATCACTTTTATTTCTTAAAGTTATGGCTGATCAAAGTTTGTTCAATTTTTAATTTAGGCTGAATTTTGAATGAATGACTGGGTGGACAGCTCAGAATTCTTTGAATTTCTCTCGTTATTCTTATCATGGATGGAGATTATAGCTCCATGCTCTTTGTCATGCTGAAAATGATGGGCAAGTGTATTCCTGGTAGAATTTGATTTGTGGTATTAGTTAGAATTAAACTCATTGACTTAGATGATTGACAACTTTTACAACCAATCATCGCATTGTTTTGCCAGCAACAAAATCAGTGTAACTTAGTGGGGCAAACATCCTATGCAGTACTGGTACAGTATAGCTTGCTAGCGACGCGCTCTCATGCAGTCAATGCAATATACTGTACAAAACAAATTTCTGCACACACAGACTGAGCGACGGCAACTGGTGAACAAAAATTGTGCTTGTGGGCCCACTACAGGCTTTGTTAATCCGATTTCCATTACCCAGAACGGTTAGCAAACTGAATTTTGTTTATGTTTTGCTAAAAACTCGAAAGATCTGGAGAAGTGCCATAAATGGAACAAAACTTGCGGCAGGACACATAGACATCTAAATAAATGTCAACGCATTGGTTGTGCATGATTGTGAATTTGAGGTTTGTTTGCCCCAAGTGTGGCTTATTTCTGTAATTGGAGAATTTTAATTGGTGTGCTATCATAAAGAATTATAATCAAAATTTTAAAAACAAAGGCTTTACTAAAGAAAATATCTACAGTAAGTCCATGTAAATGTTATTGGTTGCTAAATTAAATATTTCACTTTTTCTTGCAATTTGCAAAATTGTTTTGGGTACCTGTTTTACCACCTGCAGAGATTCATGAAGTAATTTCAGTTTTCTTCTTTCCTTTTCTCTGATATTTCTATTGTATCTTTGCTTATAGGTATGAACTGTATGTGCCACTGCATGAGTTATGGCTTGGCTATGTGAGAGATAGCATCAACCTTGAAAACAAAAAAACATTGTAAGTTTGGGATCTTTTTTCAAGTCACTTAAATGTTTTTCTTTAACCTTGAAAACTTTTACGTTTGAGTCTAAATGTAAGACTCCTAGTTTTAAAGTTTAAGACTTCAATCTGGGAAATTTGTAAGTTTGGGTCTACTGTAAGGTTCTTAAATGTAAGACTTCAGCCTTGAAAAAATGTAATTTTGCATCTATTTTCAAGATTATTAAATCATGGAATCTATTACAATTCCCTAATTAAATGGTAGAACTCAACCTTGAAAAAATGTAATTTTGCATCTATTTTCAAGATCATTAAATCATGGAATCTATTACAATTCCCTAATTAAATGGTAGAACACAACCTTGAAAAAATGTAAGTTTGTATCTATTTTCAAGATCATTAAATGTATGACTTTAAACCTTAAAAAATGGTCAGTTTGTGCTTATTTTTAAGGTCATTAAATGTAAGACTCCCAACTTTGAAAAGTGACAGTTCAAGAGGCAGTACTAGCCGGATGCTTAAAAAATCTACTAAAAATCAAAATATGGCAACAAATTCAAAAAATTGGTTTAAGGATTACATTAGTTCAGGGGTCAAGCAAGTCCATCTCATATGAAAGATGACAACAAAAGAAACAAAATGGTGAAGAAATCATTCTAAAATCTTAGTTTGTTAAGGAGATATCTAAGTTTAAAGTTTGCTATAATTTGTGTAGAAACGACTGAAATCAGACCAGTTGTGATGTCATAGCTTTAGGTTCCTCAAAGTCTTTATGTATTCTATAATATCTTGTGGCTTAAAAACCATGGGATTTGTCAAGTTAGTAGTAAAACTGAAGCTAGGAAGGGTGTTTATAATATCACAGAATCACAGAGTGATTTAAAGTGTGATAATTTAATGAAATCTAGTAAAGTAACATTGTCTAAACAAACATTTGGAAAACAGTTTTAATTTACTTCAAATGAATTGTTATTCGTTATATAGAAAACATGGATATAATATGTTTATAATATGATGATTAAAAGATGTAATTGTATACGAGTGTATGCGTGAACATATCAATTTTAAGGGCTTGAGGTACAGTACCTCAAGGAAGGGGAGAATGTTCTGAAGGGTCATTGAACTTGCTATTTTTGTTTATATTTAGCCCATGACTTATTTACATGTAAATGCATGATCTGGTTAAGGAATCTTGTTTATCTGCATGTATTATGTAACTTGTCTTCACACTCAGAATTGCTCAAAATTCCTTGTATTGTTCTACTGAGCTGTGCTGAGAGGGTTATATTTGTGTATGTAGTCAGAATGCTTTTTGAGTTAGCACAGGGAACTACTATGGTTGGAAGGAGAAATATTAGGGTGTAATGAAAAACACCACAACTTAATGAACATGTATTAAAAAAGGAAGTAAATTTGTTGAGGAGAAAACAAACTTTAATGGAAATATATTTTGTTGTGTATTTATCTTCAACTGGCGAATACCATCTGAAGAATGTTGGAGGAAAAATAATTCAAATATTGAATAATTTGAATATTGAAACAATTAAATAAACTTTCTTAAATACATTAACAAGTGTTAAGGATGTGATGATGAAGACGCTAACTTTGGTACTACACTAATCATTTCTACACAGATTAGACAGAACTTTAAACTTGAATACTTGAATAAGATTTTTGAATGCTTTTTTCACCATTTTGTTTCTTTTGAAGGCCTCTTTCATATAAGATGGACATGCTTGACCACTGCACTACTCCTTTAAACTTTTATCAATGTGCATATGTTTGTTTTTTATCTTCAGACCTGATTGTTTAAAAAATAAGCAAATTTATTATGTCAACAGTTGAATGTCTCTGTAAATCTATTGTTTCTTTGGAGGGAGGAAATGCACTCCCACCCCTCCCTACAAATTGTTAAAAAAAAAAAAAAACGGGCAAAACTGATCAATTCATGGCAGGGGAAGTTGCAGTGAAGTGTGTGTGAAAAGGAAACAAATTCATCCATATAATTTTCTGGTACTGTGGGACAATGTTCACACTAGTGAGAGGGATTTCCCCTCTATTTTAAGAATTCCCCCTGTATATGTAGAATTCCTCCTTAAATAATTACAAATAGGGGAATTAGTTATTGCTTTAGCACATAACATTTACACCTTAGCATAGATTGATTAGATGACAAAAAAACCCAAAATTCTCCCTGAAATTTCAATAAGTAGTGTGAACAGTGCTGTGGGGATACCAACTCTGTTATCAGACGGAAATGAAAATCAGTGAAATTTTGCAAAAGCAAAAAGTTATTAGGGCAAAAATGGTGATATTTATGTTGAAACTGTTTTCTCCAGAAAAGTTTGCACCCTTACTCCTCTCTCTGTGACAGAAATACTTTGCTAGAAGCCATGGGAGGATATACAGGTAGGCTTAAGAATTGTGTCAACAATGCCTGAAAGTCTTGTTGATAATGTCGCGACATTGGGGCTTAGGTCGGATATACAGTATGTATTTTGTCAAAGGTGTTTAAATTTGAATGGGAAATTGATCGTTTCCATTAGGAAATGACTGCACAGTTTCACGTGTAGTATGAAAGGAATAATTGACTTTGGAGGGCATTGCTTCATTTGGCCTTAAACTTTGTCCTTATTTGAACCTTGAATTGTTTTTGTTTTTATAAGTTTAGACAAGTTTTTGTGTTTCTGGATTTTATAGAGTGAATAGAATACTCTTTATTAAAAAACAAACCATACAAATTAATTAGGCTTATATAATTTGCCAGTGTTCTTGTTCATATCATTCTTGAAGACAAAGATGACAATGTATTAAAAAATGGCATTCATTATTGGGTATTTTAAATATTATAGGCACCCCAGAATTATATACCATCTTATTTCAACTCAGTGCTCCTTTAAGACATATCCTGAGAGCTTTTTTGGTATTTCATTTTTATGAATTTTTTTACAAATAATTGTGTTTTTTTGTCATAGCAACTCTTCAGATCAGAGCTTGGAGGCAAGCATTCTCAAGCTGGATCTTCATGGATGCATTATGAAAGGTAAGATGCAATGTAAATGGTTAGGGATGGGGTGAGGGTCAGTAGAGGAGGAATGGAGGGGAGGGACTTAGGAATGGGAGGGGATTGCAAAAGGAGAGGAGTTTAGGGAGGGGAGTGGTTTAGGGATGCGAGTGGTTTAGGGGTAGGAGTGGTTTAGAGGGAGGGGAGTGGTTTAGGGATGGGAGTGGTTTAGGGATGGGAGTGGTTTAGGGATGGGAGTGGCTTAGGGATGGGGTGGTTTAAGGATAGGGGTGGTTTAGGGATGGGAGTGGTTTAGGGAGGAGTGGTTTAGGGATAAGAGTGGTTTAGGGAGGGGAGTGGTTAGGGATGGGAGTGGTTAGGGATGGGAGTGGTTAGGGATGGGAGTGGTTTAGGGATGGGAGTGGTTTAGGGACGGGAGTGGTTTAGGGATGGGAGTGGTTTAGGGATGGGAGTGGCTTAGGGATGGGAGTGGCTTAGGGATGGGAAAGGTTTAGGGATGGGAGTGGCGTAGGGATGGGAGGGATGGGATGGGAGTGGTTTAGGGATGGGAGTGGTTTAGGGATGGGAGTGGTTTAGGGATGGGGTGGTCTAGGGATGGGGTGGTCTAGGGATGGGGGTGGTTTAGGGATGGGAGTGGTTTAGGGAGGGGAGTGGTTAAGGGGGAGTGGTTTAGGGGAGTGGTTTATGAGGAGTGGTTTAGGGAGGGGAGTGGTTGAGGGAGGGGAGTGGTTTAGGGAGGAGTGGTTTAGGGAGGGGATAGGTTATGGGTTAGTGCTTTAGAGGGGAGGAGTTAAGGGGAGGAGTTAAGGGGAGGAGTCATGGAGGGGAGGAGTTCAGGGAGGAGAAGGATTAAGGGAGGAGAGAGGTTAAGGGAGGAGAGTGGTTTAGGGAGGGGAGGGGTTAGGGAAAGGATGGGTTAAGGGAGGGAGTGGGCACGAGTACATATTGTCAGGTAATGAATAAGAATTGTGGACCAATAAATTTTAGGCTCTGTGAAGTTAAATAAAATCTGCAAGATGGAATGACCAGAATACAATGTGAGGACAGAAAGCTGAATGAAGGTGGGATATCAAAAACTACTGTAATATAAATAAACTTTCTATGGAAGGTCACTATTGTGTTTCTGTGCTTTGAAACAATGTCTTGTGCCAACTTGTTGAAGGGATGTTCTTACCTCTGAAACTAGTCAACAAATGTTGTTCAATAATTCCAGTGATCACATGACATTCACTTTCTATATCATACATCTCTTTTTCGGTATTATTTGTGATTGCAATTCTTGATGCTTGATGAAGTAATCCTGATAAGCACTGCTTTAGCTAAACTAGGATGAAACGATGCTGGAAGTGGATGAACACCGGATGTTCACCATACTCTTTACGAGAATTGTTTAGAGAACCAGGTAGGGTGTGACTCTCCTACCATCGGCTTTACGTCCCTTCCGAAGGATGGCTAGTGCCATTCAATCATTGCCACTTCTCTCAACAGCTGAATGGGAAACAGGACCTGCAAACGACATACTTCTGCTTTGATGTTTATAGCTGTGGAAAAACTGGTTAAGTTCTGACCGAGGCTTGAACTGGGTACCTCCAGCATCTCAATTGAGTGCTCTACCAACTGAGCTACCTTGATCATTAGAGGATGAAAGGATTGGTTTAGTGTCTATGAGGTGCATTGGCTCAGTTAATAAGAAGTCATGCTCTTATGGAAAAATTCCAGTGTTTGACTCTGTCAGGAGTGCTGCATTGTGTCCTTGAGCAAGACACTTTACTTGCTTCAGTCTACTCAGCTGTAAAATGAGTACCAGCATTGCTGTTGAGTTAACCTGCGATGGACTGGTGTCCAGTCCAGGGGGAGTCGTATGTTCTTTTCAGTTTTTGCCGTTGAGACTGGGGACAAGCACCGGCCCTATGAGCCTAATGGCTCCAATGGATTTAACTTCGCCATCGTGTATGATAGAGGGCGCTATAAGAAGCAGAACTGTGAAGGAATTACTTTAATATCTTGTTCAATAGAGGGATTTCATCACGTGACTCTTGACGCACCTGGAAGCCATTTTGCAGGGAAAGCATCATTGCGTTTCACGCATCTTAACACAGCTCTGTCACATCACATGTACAACAAACATACTGCATGCTAACTTATCTACCAGTTCAGTGAATTTTACTAATTGCAGTGTTTTTGTTCGCTTCCGATTTTACTTTATATTTTTCTTACCCGGGTTTACGAAGAGTAACTTCTACGTGAACGCCATCTGTTTTTTTGTTATA
Organism: Chiridota heheva; assembly: GCA_020152595.1. NCBI lineage: Eukaryota > Metazoa > Echinodermata > Holothuroidea > Apodida > Chiridotidae > Chiridota > Chiridota heheva. The sequence goes on along the minus strand of JAIGNY010001593.1, from coordinate 616,252 downwards.
TGCAGACAAAGCCTACATACCTGATATAAAAAGCTCGCTGCAAATCCGAGTGTGAACCATAGTTTGAAAGCTTTTGCATTGTACAGCAGAAACCCACTGCAAATGTTGTTCAGGATCAGATGGAAATCGAGAAAATGTCTTTTTATTCCCCGGCACATGTCTATTTAGTGCAACCAATGGCACAGCAAGATTCCGACATAATTATCTCACAAAAATTAACCTATATAACAACATGCAAACGTTTGTAAGTCTAATTATGTGTACAGCAGATGACAGTGTTCTTGCCCGACAAAATTGCGATGTAAACAAAGTCACATGACCTCATGACAACAGCTGAAACACTCTTCTTCAGTCAGTTTTAAATGTGAAGAGAAAGAGTTTATTTAAAAACGACTGGTGTAGTCAAAAAAGTAACACCCCAATGCTGCTCCAGGCTCGAATAGATCTGGTTAGGTAATATAATTTTCTGGAGGCCAGAAATGAATAGAATCGGGATAAATATTTTTATGGATAATATGCATACCCTATCTGCTCATATCCCGTAGTGCTACATGTATGCCACAATTTAAAGGTGTTGTTTACCAAGTTATACATTCCGAAAGCCTTTGATGAACCAGTTGCAGAACACTGGTTGCAGAGCCAGCTGGGGGTTGAACGTGGAACTGAACCTTGCACCCTGTATTGATACTCGGTCTATACTACTGTTGTGCCACGTAGATCTGGGTTGAATTTTAACATCAATTGTGCAATGTTGCAAATATTATTTCCCTGTTCAGTTTAAAAAAAAAAAAATTGGCAGGAGGGGGAGGGTAACTTATGTTAACATACTATAATAACCTATGTTAACATTGTATTGTCAAGTAAGTCTTGCTTGAAAAATAATTTAACAATAAAGAGTTTAAAGGTTGTAGTAAATGATGGAAAAATCCACTTCAACTATAGTTTATTCCAAACTGGGATTTTATTATCATATGAAAATAGCACTCAATTCAAAGGTACTTATAGTCCATGATTAAGAAATGCTCACTTCAAAGGTGCTTAGCATAGTTAAAGTCCATGATAAAAAAAATTAACTGTTTCCCTACTACATGTAAAACATGATTTACATTTGACAATATTCCTGTGAAATTTGTTACCTTTTCTGGAACAATGAGATCATTGAGTTAGAGATGTATAACAAATGATTCAGTGCTTGGAAATTCCCTGTGAAAATTTCATGAAATGTATTCTTTTGTTTTAGAATAGAAAAAAAGGAAATTTTTATAGTGTTTGAGAATAATTTGAAGTAAGAGATTCACCACAGCTAGATTACAATTAGGGGTGCGAGGAAATGTAGGGGAGGGGGAGGAGCTGGGGAGGTGCAACCTTTCCAAGGTATTACACAAGATGGCCCTTATAAAATGAGTGTATTTTTCAGAAATTTAGGAATGTAAATTGTGATCTTGTTGTCCTTGAGAATTAAAATTGATGGGACAAAACTTTAGCTTCCATTGTAAGAAAATTAACAATCCTAAAAATAAATTTTGGACATTTTACGAAGCAAAGGTCTCCAGAGTTAACCTAATATTAATAGAGGGCCTGGCCCCATCCCCTTTACTTTGTATAAAAGGCACCACATCCGGGTTGCTCCATGGTCCCCACAACCCTGGCTCTGATATACGTTATTTGATTGAATAACTTTTAGAGTTTGAGCTGCTGAGTTTCAACATACTGTACTGGTATTTATTACTGGATGACACTAGATTGCTCACGAAGAAAAAATGCAGAATGGATACTGTCAATACCAGACATAGGCAGGATTTGCTTACCAATAGTGGAGGGCAAAATCACAAAATCATGCTAAAAAAGTCCCCATACAAAAGATACAAATTCGAAAATAAAGTTGGGGGTATATGGGAAGAATATTCTTATTTGTGGACCCCTCCCCAACCCTGTTTTGCGGCTTTCAAACAAATTGTCACTGGGGCGTGAATGGTTCGTGTGTGATCATTGTTGTATCTACAAGAACATACGCATCCAACTTGTATTATACATCTCATATTTGAGCTGCATTTGATCAATTCTTTTTTATCTTTGTTTTTTTGTAGTTACAAAATCCAAGTGTCCTTCTTACGTCGGAATGACAGGTATCCTGTTACAGGAGACGAGAAATGTATTCAAACTAATCACCAAGGAGAACAAGCTGAAAAGTAAGTGCTCGGGTTTAGTTTTGCCAAGAAGTTTGAATTCTGTTGCCTTGAATTTCAGAAATAGCCGTCGTAGTCGGAGTTTTAAGCCATATCATTAAAACTCGAGGAACGTATATCTTTAAGTTATGATATATGGCGGGCGAAAATCATCATTCTTGAAGGTTTATGGACACGTAGCAATCTCTACATTGATCAATAAAGTTTCTCAATCTGAGTGCGTGAAATTTTGAAAATAGTATGTCTGGTTTTTGAATTATGGCTGATCAAAGTTTCATCTTTAATATTAGTAGACAAGATTGGTAATACATAACCTCTCCTACAGTACAGTGGTCACAAAAGAACATGAAAATTAACACCGACGCTCTCAACTTTTGCCTTAATATAACCACACAAACAAAGCTGAACAACTTATTTCAACTTACGTGTTGGTCAATTTCCCGAATTCTCTGTAAAAAGTTTTTAAATGGTCAATTCTCTGGAAGAAATCAGTGTCTCATGCACAGGATGATAGTGTTGCAGCTAATGTTGCAAACGTGCGCATACAATTTGAAAAAGGGAGGGGACAAAACGGGCGCAGATACAACAAAAATCAGCACTGCGCGTTCGTTTAAAAAGATGACGTTTGCGTTGTGCATTATCAAAATTCGTTCGAATTTGACTCCCTCAATGCCCTTATTCTTTGTTAATATTAATACATACAAATTGTATGTGTCATACATAAGTAACACGCACATAGGACGCACAATGGTGCATTCATACGCTCATTGCCTGCACAGAGGATTCAGATACGCACTCAAAAAATATGTCGATATATTTACGCAAGCTTCCTATCTTCTTATTGGTTGGAAATAATGCATACATGCGTACTACATTTTTGTCAAGACACTCGCAGAAAATGTGTTAAAACTTTTTTTTGAACGAAAAATGTGTATCCTTTTAGGATAGTAATTGAGTTATTATGATATTCACAATATGTAAAACAAATTAAATTTTCCATGTGCTGATTTTCAGTTTAAATATGGAAGTCTTCATATCGAAAATCAAGTTGCCCAAAATTTTCGGGCAACTCTTTTTTAAACTCGTGTTGAAGTCCATTGACTTTGCTAAGTGTGTAAATTTGTTGATGTATGTAATCGTTCATACTCTAAATCAGAGATTGAGAGCGAAGGAGTTGGAGTATAAAGATTTGTACTACTTTAATATAAGCTAAATTTGTGATGTCACAAATAATGATGAGAAAGTGTATTCCATGTCCATAAACCTTTTTATGTATTAATGTGTATACCAAAGTACAGAAGATTTTATAATGACATGACACACATATACTGAGGATTGTTATCTGCATGGGATGGTGTTTGTCATTAAGTCAATGTTTGTTTGTACTTCACTGCAGCATAATTAGCACATTCTTTCATCAGTAGCCCAGTGGTTAGGGTGGCGGCCTCGTACTCAAAAGGTACCAGGATTAAATGTCAGCCAGGGCGCCATGTTGTGTCCTTGAGAAAGGCACTTTATTATCCTTTTTTTTGCTCCAGTTTTCTTAGCTGTGAGTTAACCTGCGATGGACTCAGTGTCCCATCCAGGGTGAGTCAAGTACTCTCATCCGCTTTGCACCATGGAATCCGCTTTGCACCATGGAAACCCGGGTGTAAGCACCGGCTCTATAAGCCCTCGAGGCTTGATGGAAATAAACTTTTAACTTTGCGTTTGTTACACTCTTAAAGGCAAAGTCAAAAATCAAATGTTTTATATTTAGTTGTATTTTCCTGCGTAATCAATCACAGAAATTTGTGGTATCAAAAAAGATTTTTTTAGAAAATATGGAGCTTTTTATACTGAAAGGCAGTGTTGAATCTGATATTGAGTCATAGAGACTTCTTGAACTTTGGACATGTGTGTAGCCAGGAAGACCAAAATGAGACCCCCCCAAAAAAGAAGTTAATTATAATAATAAATAAATAAAATACAGATTTTGAGATTTTCCTTTTCTCTGCTTTTCACTTGAAATAAGCTTCCGAACAGCCAAACACCGCCATTTTAACAAAACTTTCACAATCAAAAGTTTTGTTTTGTAAACTTCAGTCTCTGAAAATTATTGAAAATGTTGCTTCCACCTACTGAATGAATAAAGGATTAGATCAGTGGTCAAGCATGTCCATCTATATGAAAGAGGACTTCAAAAGAAACAAAATGGTGAAGAAAGCATTCAAATATCTTATTCTGTTAGGGAGATATCGAAGTTTAAAGCTCTTGTCTTATCTGTGTAGAAATGACTGGTGTAGTAAGTCTATTATGGAAGGTTGGTGCCATTATCCCCACATTCTTAAGAATTGTTACTGTATTTTAAAGAAAATATATTTAACTTTTTTTTCTTCCTATTTCAGTTATTTTCCCTCAAACTTTCTTCAGGTGGTATATTATAAAATCCCTTCCTAGATTCAGTTTTACTACATTTTTGACATATCCCATGGTTTGTAAGCCACAAAATTACAGGACCATTAGAAATGGCTTTGCTTAAAACCAGGAACATCTCAACCGGCCCTCAAATGAAGCAGGGCCGGTCGAAGTAAAAGTTAGTTATTTCTTTGTTTCCCAAACCACAAAACTGTATACAGTTTCACCTTACCTAGGCTCCTTCAAGATAACAACTACTCCCACTGGTGTTACATGGTATTTTTAGTGACACACATCAGAATATAATGGCATTCCTTGTAATATAAGTAATGACCGTTATCAATGCTGGTATTGTTTATCTTTGCCGCTGGGGAAAGGTGAAATGAAATAGGAACATAGAACTATTTATACCTCCATGATATGATGCAAAGTTAATCTTGTGGAACAATGTGGTTAATTTGTTGCTTGAAAATTGCATGACAAATTTTTAAGCAGTGCCTTTACTGATGCAAAATATGATAGATTACATAAAAACTTTGAGAAATCTGAGGCTATGGCATCACAACTAGTCTTGATTTCAGTTGTTTCTACACAAATGATACCAAACTTTAGACACACATATCTCCTTAACGGAATAAGATTTTTGAATGCTTTCTTTACTTTTTTGTTTCTTTTTATGCTCTCTTTCATATCAGATAGACTTGCTTGACCCCTGAAATAATCCTTTAAGATCATGTATATAATTAACCTGAGTTAGATGATTGACAGCATTTTCGACCAATCACCATATGAATTTTCCTAGCAACAAAATCTGCGTAACTAAGTGGGGAAAACATCCTACGTGGTACTGTACAGTGCAGCTAGCTAGTGGGGCATGTTCATGTAGTCAATGCAATATACTGTACAAAACAAATTTCTGCACACACAGACTGAGTGACGACAAAATGGTGAACAAAAATTGCGCTTACAGGCTTTGTAAATCTGATTGCTGTTACCCAGAAGACTTAGCAACTGAATTTTGTTTATCCCTTTTACTAAAAACTCTAAAGATCGGAGAAGTGCTATAAATGGACCAAGGCTTCCGGCAGGCCTCCCGAACATCTAAATGTCAATGTGTTGGTAATGCATGATTGCGGATTTGAGGATTGTTTCCCCACCTAGGTACCGCATGGTGGGTCTGGCTTTTGCCATAACTCGGAGACATTAATTGTAGCATAGGAATGAAAACCAAATCAGATTTACATAGAAAATGCAGAGGTTTGCTTGTTCAAACATGTATCACAGATGCAGATCTGAAAACTTAAAAAGCTGCAAAACTTCCCAACATGAGTTTTTGTCAAAAAGAATTTGGGTAATATTGCCTGTCTGTCCGTTAGCTGTTATAAAATACTTGAAAATTATTTTAAAAAAAATCAAATTTTCTTTTTCATCCCCAGCCGTACCCAAGGCAAATTCTGAGTTCACCTTCTGTGTCGATGGTTGGGTCTTCACCATCTTTGGGAACCATTTCTGCATCAAGTCAAGTGAGCGGTGCGTTAAGGGTCGGTTTAAAGCAAGGTCAACTATTGACCTCTGACCTTTATTGATGTATACAAGTGGTTGATAGAGAAGATTGGAAGAGACGGATTTAAAGTTAGGTCTTTGTTGAAGTTTTTACTGGTAAAGCTGGTATGGATTATTGGAGAGGTAGTAGAGAAGATTGAGATCCATGGTGACTGATCTAGGAATGAATTCAAAGGATAGTGTGATGGGTACAGTTTGGAATCCTGAGAGGTGATATCCACGCTGACTGGGTTAGAAATGAATTCAGAGGATAGTGTGATGGGTAAAGTTTGGATTCCCGAGGGGTAATATCCACGCTGACTGGGTTAGGAATGAATCAGAGGACTGTGACATGGGTGGAGTTAAGCATCCCGAGAGGTGATATCTATGATAACTGGTTAGGAATGAATTTAGAAGATAGTGTGATGGGTAAAGTTTGGAATCCTGAGAGGTGATATCCACGCTGACTGGGTTAGGAATGAATTCAGAGGACTGTGTCATGGGTGGAGTTATGCATCCCGAGGGGTGATATCCACGCTGATTGGGTTAGGAATGAATTCAGAGGACTGTGTCATGGGTGGAGTTAAGCATCCCGAGGGGTGATATCCACACTGACTGGGTTAGGAATGAATTCAGAGGACTGTGTCATAGGTGGAGTTAAGCATCCCGAGGGGTGCTATCCACGCTGATTGGGTTAGGAATGAATTCAGAGGACTGTGACATGGGTGGAGTTAAGCATCCCGAGGGGTGATATCTATGATGACTGATTTAGGAATGAATTCAGAGGACTGTGTCATGGGTGGAGTTAAGCATCCGGAAAGGTGATATCCGTGATGACTGGTTTAGAATTGAGTGTGTAAGAAAAGGGTCATGGGTGGTTTTCGAAATTCCGAAAGACGATCACTATGTCAGTGGGCTCTAGTAATAAATGAAGAGGAAAGTGTTGTGGGTGGAATTTGTAATCCTGAGAGGTGATATCCTTGTCAATTGGTCTAGAAATTGTCATGGGTGAAGTTTGGAATCCCTATGGTGATATCAATGATGACTGGTTTAGAAATTAATTAAGTGAAAAGTGTCATTGGTGGAGTTCAAAATTCAAAGATGCGCTTGCTTTGTCAGCAGGCTCAAAATATGAGTGCAGAAAAAGTTTCATGGGAAGAGTTTAGAATCCTTAGGGTTAATATCCGATAAAATATGTTCTGGGAATGAATTCAGATAGAAGCCTGACACAGCTAGGAAGTATGGAATCTAAGGTGAACTGGTTTGAAGTGAATCATGAGTAATAAGACAAACACTCTTATTTGGGTACAACAAACTGTTGCCCGATGATTATGTCATCACAAGCTTTCTCAAGCTGGAATGGATTCAGATAGAAGCCTGACACAGCTAGGAAGTATGGAATCTTGGGTGAACTGGTTTGAACTAAATCATGAGTAATAAGACAAACACTCTTATTTTGGTACAACAAACTGTTGCCCGATGATTATGTCATCACCAGCACTCTCAAGCTGGAATGGATTCAGATAGAAGCCTGACACAGCTAGGAAGTATGGAATCTTGGGTAAACTGGTTTGAACTGAATCATGAGTAATAAGACGAACATCCTTATTTAGGTTCAACGAACTGTTGCCCAATGATTATGTCATCACCAGCACTCTCAAGCACTTCACAAGCAAATAAACTTAAGCTGCTGGAAAGTACTGAACAAATATTGATTGGAACTTGCATGAACTCATTCATTGGTGATTGTCATGTTCATTGTGTACATCATGTATTAAGGTCATAGACATTTTCAAACTGAGTTTAGCGAAATGTGATTTCTTCAGTACTTCGACCATCAAATGGTGGGGGAATTTTTTTCTTTGTTTCCCGACCAATCAGGTGCAGTTTTGTGGAAAAAATTATAAGCAGCAATACGTGCGTATAATACTTTCATGTATAACCAGACCTGCCAACCTTTAGGATCACCAAACTGTATTCTGGAACTACAAAAGTTGTATTTCTGATAAAAAAACTGTACTTTTAAACAAAATGTACAAAACAAAAGGTTTACTGTGGCTGAAAATAAATTACCACTGTACTTTCAGTTTCTCTTATTGTACGAATCTGAATCTGTTAAAAGTCGGCAAAATCATTCCTTCAAGAGGACATGAACGCCAACCGAGCGTAAAAAGTATGAGTAAAAAAAAAAAAATATGATTTTTTTTTTTTTTTTAATATATTTATATATATATAATTAAATAATTCATATTCTGGTGCCAAAAAACGTACAATCGTATTCTCAACATTTTCCCGTATTAAATACGGCAAAATCGTACTACTTGGCAGGTCTGTATAACGCACGTATGATACGTGCGCTTGAAAACATTTCATCAAACACTTAATCCGCATACCATGCGTGAAGAATGCAGACGGCCAAGATTCCTCCAGTATTTGATTGGTCAATAAGATTCCCCTAGTATACAATTGGTTCGCTATGGAAATGTGAATCTCGGCCATGTGACATTTATATTAATAATAATAATAATAATAATAATGTATACTTGATAAAGCGCCAGTACATGCCAAAAGGCGCTCATGGCGCTTTGCAAAAAACAAGCCAGTTAAATAGTTCAAACTCATCCCAGGCTGGAATAAACATACAACAGTAGAACATTAACAAGAAAGGTTTTTGAAAAGGAATGTTTTTAAACCAGTTTTGAAACTGTCCAGGTAACTAGCAGATCTTACAGTTTGTGGGAGACCATTCTACACTTTGTCCGCTGCGACATAAAATGATCTTGATCCCCACTGGTTTCTCGCGACTCTTTCCTGAAGCAGAACCTGAGACGATGAACGCAAGTTCTCGCGTGCTGGAACATACAGGTCAACGAGTTCACACAGGTAAGATGGCGCAGAGCCATGTAAAATTGTGTAAACGAACAAGGCTACTTTGAATACAATACGCTGTTCAACTGGTAACCAGTGAAGTTTACACAAAACTGGTGTAATATGAGCAGAGGGCTTAGTGAAGGTTATTAGTCTTGCCGCAATATTTTGAATTCTTTGAAGCCGGTTTAGCTGTTATTAGTTTTCCGGAAATTACTGATTCAGATTTGAAAAGGTCTATAGGGTTTAAGGCTGTCAATTGGTGAACAGCTCAATGTAATTAAGCTTCATGTTATATGTCAGGAGATAATACAATACAATATCATACAAAAAAAAGTCTTTCTTGTTTGCAAGATTTCAGATCTGAAAGTCATGGTGTTACCAAATTGTCATTGGAATGAATTTAGGTTTATGTACGTACATTACGAATTTATCATGCTATAGCTTTTACCCTACAAGTCCCGACTGTTTGCTACATTTTGATCTGGAGATTATATTTCCAACCCCGATATATGATATCCTTTTCTTAAATCAGTAACACAAAACCACAACTGCCTTAGTGGCAGGCCATATATACAAAGCCACAGTGTTATGTGAATTGACCACTTATCCTACTGCATACATGGAGCTTTCATGTAAAAGTGCACTCAAGCAAAGTGAGGATGAGATTGTGCTGGATGAGGCCTATTCATGCAGATGATTTGCTACTAAAACTTAAGTGGATTAAATTGGGGTTTTATGAGAAGGGGTTGGAAGACCAGGTTGTAACAGCTTTAAAAGTTCATCATGTACAACAATTTCTGTTGGTTGAAAGTGTGAAAACCTGAGCAGATACATTTGTTTATATTTTGAAAAAGCACTGTCAGTTTTTGCGTTGTTGCTAAGGAACATTTATTTAATTCATGCAAAATAGATAATGTATGACTGGGTAGACAGCTCAAAATCTTGATGTTCATGTAATTCTTTAAATTTCTTTCCGAAATCTGTCACTGAAAATGATGAGAAAGTGATAGAATTTTATTGGGGGCATAGCTCCTATGTAAGTTGATATTGACAAAATTAATGCTTTGTACGATGTGAAATTTCTTTAGGATGGCTTATAATTATTTTAACATATTTAATGAAGAAAAAGCTAGACATTATTGTCTCCTTTAAATTTCTTTTCGAAATCTCAGTCACTGAAAATGATGGGAAAGTGATAGAATTCTATTGGGTACATAGAAAAGACTCAAAAATGTTTGGTCATAATTTTGAAACAAAATGAGTTACAAAAGCTAAATTTCATTACCTCACAAAATTGTTGCCTGAGATTGAAAAAAATGCTGTAAAATTGATATATGCAAGAGCTGGGAAAATATATATTTTTCTGGCGGTTATAATCATGGGGAAAACAGGAATCGCAGGAAGAATTTTTTTTTCTTTCTTTTTTTTTCCTTCCAATTATTTCCAAAGTATGCAACAGTATTGATAAATATGTGCTCTATAAACGTCCCCTGTTTAATTGTACATTAAATTGCAAAAGAAAGGAGCGCATATACATTTACTACATTAATAATATTTCTGTCACAATTTTCATGGGAAGATTTTTGACACCTTTATTCAGTACTGTGGAATAATTGATTCGAAGTCTGTATATATGTTGCCTCCATATGCCTTTAACATCTTTTGGAGGGTCATTGATGGTATTCAACTCCATGCTTGTTTGTTTGTAACGATCCTCCCACGACTGGGAACTCGGCAACAACCTCATATTAGGTCAACATGCCAAGCTGGCAATGCCAGTTTCTGAATTTGGATCAAAAGTGGATGGTTTCCACCCTAATCTTTTCGAGAAGCGACCAGAGAACCAGGCAGGGGGTGAGAAACCCTGCATTCAGGACCGTTGGCTTAACATCCCCTCTGAAGGACACTGAGTGCCACCCAACCATTGGCCACTTTTCCCTGAGGTTGGGTTGGGGAGATGATATGATGCAGAAATTAAACGCCTGTGCTCAATGTCAGCATATATTGTTCTGCATATCTGTGGAAAAATCTCTGTTGGACTCGAACCTGGGACCTCCAGCATCTCAGCTGTACATTCAACCCACTGAGCTATATATATGCTTGCTTTTGAGTGTTGAACTATCAAGAAAAATAAAACATGTACAGGCACACTATCTTGTGATTAAAGGAATATTCCCATGTTTTTTCGTAACTTTTCAAAAGAACGAGAAACATTTTAGAAACAACTTAGTACAAAAATCATGTTGATATGTTATTCCTACCAGGAGATATCCAGATTTTAAGGTTCACAAAAATGCCAATAAATAGATAGGAAAAGGCTCAGTATGACATCACAGCAGCACATTCTCCCACAATGTTTATGTATTTCATTGAAATCTATCATCCTTTTTTTCCTGCTAGAAATATAGATTGATGAAAGTTAGGTATTTATATACACTCCCAAATATACCCTACTTCAATAACTTTTAGAAAATTGTTTCTAATCATACAGAAACAACCAATTAATATTCAAAAAATACATAAACATTTGCAATGGAATTGCCTCTATGAGATTAACAAACACAAATTCATCATACTGGACAAAAACTTTAAAATGCAATTGGGAAATCTTTAGAATTCCATATCTCCTGAACGGAATATGATATCAAGCTGATTTTTGTACCAAATTGGCTCTGAAAGGATGCTCTTTTAAATGAATTTTTACAAAAAACCATGGGAATGAATATTCCTCTAAGTTTATTGTCCAAAGAGATTTATTACATTATACATTTTCAATACATATTCATAAGTAATTAAAAGCATGTAAAATTATTTGCACATTGAATCCAATAATAAAGCACCTTTAAAAATCCAAGTGAAAATTAAATAAATTATTCTTAAATTGAAAGAAAATCAAGTAATAAATATAATTTCTGACAGGCTAGCTCAATTAACCTTTCTTGGTTTAATAATTGACAGCTTCTTTTAACCAATCACTGCATGAATTTGCCTAGCAACAAAATCTGCATAGCTAAGTGGGGCAAACATCCTACGTGGTACTGGTACATACAGTACAGCTAGCTAATGGTGCGCGCTCATGTAGTCAATACAACTTACTGTACAAAACAAATTTCTGCACACACAGACTAAGTGACGGCAAAATGGTGAACAAAAATTGCGCTTACGGGACCCGCTGCGAGCTTTGTAAATCTAATTGCTTGTTATCCAGAACAGTTAGCAAACTGAATTTTGTTTATCCTATTTGCTAAAAATCAGGAGAAGTGCCATAAATGAATCGAAGCTTGTGGCAGGCCTCGTGAACATCTAAATGTCAACGCATTGGTAATGCACGACTGCGGATTTGAGGTTTGTTTGCCCCACATAGTTACTGCGTTGCTATGGTGTGCATGGCCTATTTGGAAACCTGGAAAGGTTATTTGTTTTGCAGCTGGAAGGTCATGAGTTTGATCATTTGTGACAGACTAGCTCATTTGTTTTGCAACTGGAAGGTCATGGGTTCGATCATTTCTGACAAACTAGCTTATATGTTTTGCAGCTGGAAGGTCATGGGTTTGATCATTTCTGACAGGCTAGCTCAATTGTTTTGCAGCTGGAAGGTCATGGGTTTGATCATTTCTGACAGGCTAGCTTATTTGTTTTGCAGCTGGAAGGTCATGGGTTCAATCATTTCTGACAGGCTAGCTAATTTGTTTTCTAGCTGGAAGGTCATGGCTTCAATCATTTCTGACAGGCTAGCTCAATTGTTTTGCACTGGAAGGTCATGGCTTTAATCTTTTCTGACAGGCTAGCTCATTTGTTTTCCAGCTGGAAGGTCATGAGTCGATCCCCGATCGAGTCATAACCAAAGACTCAAAATACAAATGAGACCTGTTGCCCTCTCACTCTGTGCATTGTAGCAAACTTTTGTGCCTTTCTTTACTGCCTCTTTAGAAAGTTTCCATTGCAACACACTTCTAGCATGCATACTTACATGAAAAGCGCTATAGTCTATTCTTGCTATTATTTATCATTAGTTATCTTCTCTGTGGTTGGGATAATCCCGGGGTCGTAACTAGTTAAAATATTATTTTAGGGTGTGTAACCGACTCCTGTCCCAGAGACTTTTAGAATGGTTGCATGCAATAGAAGATTTTAATAACCCCAGTATAATACAACCTCCGCAGCAGCCAAGTTCTCCTATGCCATACAAAACCCTCCTTTTTTTTTTAATTGCCAATTGTGTCATTTATTTAAAACCAGGTTCGTACAATTTTAGAGGGGACATAAGTACATCATGATCAACGAGATTCATTATGAATAAGTGTCCCAGAGAAACAGCTATGTTACAAGACCCTCCCTACGACCACTAGTGGAATTATCTGACCCACATACCTCACTCGACATCAGGAAACTAGAAATGGCACAGCGGCGCTATGCCCGTTGTGTCATGCATGACTGACTACAGAACAGCCAGTATTGTGACAGACATGTTGGAACAACTACAATGGCAGTCTCTATGTGAACGCCGGGCTCAAGCCAGATTATGATGATTGTTCATAATCTTGTTGATATCACGCACTCACACCTTAAACCCACTGTGATGACGGGTCCATTCCCAAAAGTACCTTGTTCCATTTGCCAAAACTGTCAGCTATCAACGATCTTTTTTTTGGATAGTATCTGGCTCTTAAATGCACTACCACAACATACTATATATAGATAGACTCACTCCTTTGAAAGCTTCAAGGGGCAGATGCAGTCTATAAACTCCCTCCTTTGAAAGCTTCAAGGGGCAGATGCAGTCTATAGACTCCCTTCTTGGAAAGCTTCAAGGGGCAGATGCAGTCTATAAACTCCCTCCTTGGAAAGCTTCAAGGGGCAGATGCAGTCTATAAACTCCCTCCTTGGAAAGCTTCAAGGGGCAGATGCAGTCTATAGGCTCCCTCCTTGGAAAGCTTCAAGGGGCAGATGCAGTCTATAAACTCCCTCCTTGGAAAGCTTCAAGGGGCAGATGCAGTCTATAGACTCCCTTCTTGGAAAGCTTCAAGGGGCAGATGCAGTCTATAGGCTCCCTCCTTGGAAAGCTTCAAGGGGCAGATGCAGTGTATAGACTCCCATCTTGGAAAGCTTCAAGGGGCAGATGCAGTCTATAAACTCCCTCCTTGGAAAGCTTCAAGGGGCAGATGCAGTCTATAGGCTCCCTCCTTGGAAAGCTTCAAGGGGCAGATGCAGTCTATAAACTCCCTCCTTGGAAAGCTTCAAGGGGCAGATGCAGTCTATAGGCTCCCTCCTTGGAAAGCTTCAAGGGGCAGATGCAGTCTATCAACTCCCTCCTTGGAAAGCTTCAAGGGGCAGATGCAGTGTATAGACTCCCATCTTGGAAAGCTTCAAGGGGCAGATGCAGTCTATAGACTCCCTTCTTGGAAAGCTTCAAGGGGCAGATGCAGTCTATAGGCTCCCTCCTTGGAAAGCTTCAAGGGGCAGATGCAGTCTATAGACTCCCTCCTTGGAAAGCTTCAAGGGGCAGATGCAGTCTAAAAGACTCCCTCGGAAAGCTTCAAGGGGCAGATGCAGTATATAGACTCCCTCCTTGGAAAGCTTCCAGGGGCAGATGCAGTCTATAGACTCCCTCCTTGGAAAGCTTCAAGGGGCAAATGCAGTCTATAGACTCCCTCTTTGGAAAGCTTCCAGGGGCAGATGCAGTCTATAGACTCCCTCCTTGGAAAGCTTCAAGGGGCAGATGCAGTCTAAAGACTCCCTCGGAAAGCTTCAAGGGGCAAATGCAGTCTATAGACTCCCATCTTGGAAAGCTTCAAGGGACAAATGCAGTCTATAGACTCCCTGCTTGGGAAGCTTCAAGGGGCAGATGCAGTGTATAGACTCCCATCTTGGAAAGCTTCAAGGGGCAAATGCAGTCTATAGACTCCCTCCTTGGAAAGCTTCAAGGGGCAGATGCAGTCTATAGACTCCCTCCTTGGAAAGCTTCAAGGGGCAGATGCAGTCTATAGGCTCCCTCCTTGGAAAGCTTCAAGGGGCAGATGCAGTCTATAGGCTCCCTCCTTGGAAAGCTTCAAGGGGCAGATACAGTGTATAGACTCCCATCTTGGAAAGCTTCAAGGGGCAGATGCAGTCTATAGACTCCCTCCTTGGAAAGCTTCAAGGGGCAGATGCAGTCTAAAGACTCCCTCGGAAAGCTTCAAGGGGCAGATGCAGTCTAAAGACTCCCTCGGAAAGCTTCAAGGGGCAGATGTAGTGTATAGACTCCCATCTTGGAAAGCTTCAAGGGGCAGATGCAGTGTATAGACTCCCTCCTTGGAAAGCTTCAAGGGGCAGATGCAGTCTAAAGACTCCCTCGGAAAGCTTCAAGGGGCAGATGCAGTCTAAAGACTCCCTCGGAAAGCTTCAAGGGGCAGATGCAGTGTATAGACTCCCATCTTGAAAAGCTTCAAGGGGCAGATGCAGTCTATAGACTCCCATCTTGGAAAGCTTCAAGGGGCAAATGCAGTCTATAGACTCCCTCCTTAGAAAGCTTCAAGGGGCAGATGCAGTCTATAGGCTCCCTCCTTGGAAAGCTTCAAGGGGTAGTCTATAGGCTCCCTCCTTGGAAAGCTTCAAGGGGCAGATACAGTCTATAGACTCCCATCTTGGAAAGCTTTAAGGGGCAGATGCAGTGTATAGACTCCCATCTTGGAAAGCTTCAAGGGGCAGATGCAGTCTAAAGACTCCCTCCTTAGAAAGCTTTAAGGGGCAGATGCAGTGTATAGACTCCCATCTTGGAAAGCTTCAAGGGGCAGATGCAGTCTATAGACTCCCTCCTTGGAAAGCTTCAAGGGGCAGATGCAGTCTACAGACTCCCTCCTTGGAAAGCTTCAAGGGGCAAATGCAGTCTAAAGACTCCCTCCTTGGAAAGCTTCAAGGGGCAGATGCAGTCTAAAGACTCCCTCGGAAAGCTTCAAGGGGCAGATGCAGTCTATAAACTCCCTCCTTGGAAAGCTTCAAGGGGCAGATGCAGTCTAAAGACTCCCTCGGAAAGCTTCAAGGGGCAGATGCAGTCTATAGGCTCCCTCCTTGGAAAGCTTCAAGGGGCAGATGCAGTCTACAGACTCCCTCCTTGGAAAGCTTCAAGGGGCAAATGCAGTCTATAGACTCCCTCCTTGGAAAGCTTCAAGGGGCAGATGCAGTCTAAAGACTCCTCGAAAGCTTCAAGGGGCAGATGCAGTCTATAAACTCCCTCCTTGGAAAGCTTCAAGGGGCAGATGCAGTCTATAGGCTCCCTCCTTGGAAAGCTTCAAGGGGCAGATGCAGTCTACAGACTCCCTCCTTGGAAAGCTTCAAGGGGCAGATGCAGTCTATAGGCTCCCTCCTTGGAAAGCTTCAAGGGGCAGATGCAGTCTACAGACTCCCTCCTTGGAAAGCTTCAAGGGGCAAATGCAGTCTATAGACTCCCTCCTTGGAAAGCTTCAAGGGGCAGATGCAGTCTACAGACTCCCTCCTTGGAAAGCTTCAAGGGGCAGATGCAGTCTACAGACTCCCTCCTTGGAAAGCTTCAAGGGGCAGATGCAGTCTATAGGCTCCCTCCTTGGAAAGCTTCAAGGGGCAGATGCAGTCTACAGACTCCCTCCTTGGAAAGCTTCAAGGGGCAAATGCAGTCTATAGACTCCCTCCTTGGAAAGCTTCAAGGGGCTGATGCAGTCTAAAGACTCCCTCGGAAAGCTTCAAGGGGCAGATGCAGTCTATAAACTCCCTCCTTGGAAAGCTTCAAGGGGCAGATGCAGTCTATAGGCTCCCTCCTTGGAAAGCTTCAAGGGGCAGATGCAGTCTAAAGACTCCCTCGGAAAGCTTCAAGGGGCAGATGCAGTCTATAGGCTCCCTCCTTGAAAGCTTCAAGGGGCAGATGCAGTCTACAGACTCCCTCCTTGAAAGCTTCAAGGGGCAGATGCAGTCTACAGACTCCCTCCTTGAAAGCTTCAAGGGCAGATGCAGTCTATAGGCTCCCTCCTTGAAAGCTTCAAGGGGCAAATGCAGTCTACAGACTCCCTCCTTGGAAAGCTTCAAGGGGCAAATGCAGTCTATAGACTCCCTCCTTGGGAAGCTTCAAGGGGCAGATGCAGTCTACAGACTCCCTCCTTGGAAAGCTTCAAGGGGCAAATGCAGTCTACAGACTCCCTCCTTGGAAAGCTTCAAGGGGCAAATGCAGTCTATAGACTCCTCCTTGGGAAGCTTCAAGGGCAAATGCAGTCTACAGACTCCTCCTTGAAAAGCTTCAAGGCAAATGCAGTCTATAGACTCCTCCTTGGGAAGCTTCAAGGGCAAATGCAGTCTACAGACTCCCTCCTTGAAAGCTTCAAGGGGCAAATGCAGTCTATAGACTCCCTCCTTGGGAAGCTTCAAGGCAAATGCAGTCTACAGACTCCCTCCTTGAAAGCTTCAAGGGGCAAATGCAGTCTATAGACTCCCTCCTTGGGAAGCTTCAAGGGGCAGATGCAGTCTACAGACTCCCTCCTTGAAAGCTTCAAGGGGCAAATGCAGTCTACAGACTCCCTCCTTGGAAAGCTTCAAGGCAAATGCAGTCTATAGACTCCCTCCTTGGGAAGCTTCAAGGGGCAGATGCAGTCTACAGACTCCTCCTTGAAAGCTTCAAGGGGCAGATGCAGTCTACAGACTCCCTCCTTGGAAAGCTTCAAGGGGCAGATGCAGTCTATAGGCTCCCTCCTTGGAAAGCTTCAAGGGGCAGATGCAGTCTACAGACTCCCTCCTTGGAAAGCTTCAAGGGGCAAATGCAGTCTACAGACTCCCTCCTTGGAAAGCTTCAAGGGGCAAATGCAGTCTATAGACTCCCTCCTTGGGAAGCTTCAAGGGGCAAATGCAGTCTATAGACTCCCTCCTTGGGAAGCTTCAAGGAGCAGATGCAGTCTATGCAACTGTGTTAGTCCTGCCTTCCCTTTTAGTCTGCACTACATATCCTTACACCCTACTTGCACACTGTATTATATGCTAGCAGCGGTCTGTGCAATATTGGAAGAAGAAGTAAAAAATGCCTGTTCCAGGAATCACAATTATTCAGGTCTCCTTTTTTCACAATTAACGTGGTCGCCCTCTTGTCAGGGGTCTTGCAGAATACATAAGTCTGGCTTCATATACAGGCGATGATGATCTATAAAATAGCTGAAATTAATCAATTTTCTTATTAAAAGAGCTAAATATTGTCAATTATGCAGAAAATGAATAGGTGAAATTAGCTTGGAAAATAGTTGCAATCAGCTATAGCTGGTCTCACATGCTGAAAGAAATTGATCAATTTTCTCTTCAAAATAGCTAAGTATTGTCAATTATGCAGAAAATAGCTGAAATCAGCTAAAAATAGTTGAAGTCTCCCATGCTGAAAATGATCAAATTTCTCATCAAAATAGCTAAGTATTGTCAATAATGCAGAAAATAGATGAAATTAGCCTGGAAAATAAGGTGAAATTAGCTTGGAAAATAGCTAAATAGCTGAAGTCTCACATGCCTGATAAAGGAAAGAACCAATGATTTTGGTAGGATGGATTGCAAGATTTTCCATCCCTGACCCTACTGTGCACAAGAGTTCCATCCATTAAGTGAAGAAGAGAGATCTGCACTGATGAAAAGTTCAGTGGTCTTGCAAGTTTATCTCACATGAAAGAAGCAAAGAAACAAAATGGTGAAAAAACTATTTCAATATCTTATTTTATTTTAGTAGATATTCAAGTTTAAAGCACTTATCTATGTAGAAATGACTGGTGTAGCAAGCCTACTATGTAAGGGTGGCATTTTCATCCTCACATTCTTAACAATTGTTAATATATTTTAAAGAAAATATATTTAACTTAACTATTCAAATTATTTTCCCAGTCTAATTTTCTTCAGGTGGTAAATTATAATTACCTTTACAAGATTCTTTTTTACTACTTTCCTGACATATCCAATGGTTTTTTAAGCCACAAAATCGCAGGACAAAATATGATAGAATACATAAAGATTTTGAGGAATCTGAGGCTGTGACATCACAACTAGCCTAATTTCAGTCTTTCTACACAAATGATACCAAACTTCAAACCTAAATACCTCTTTGATGGAATACATTTTTTGTATACTCTCTTCATCATTTTGTTTATTTTGATGTCATCTTTCATATACAATTAACTTGCTTGACCACTGAACATAATTCCTTAATGTTGGTGTGAAAAGGTGATACTTGATTCAAAATAGATGCTTTGGCATATGAACCTAAGTTTTGACTGCTTTTGTCATTTCTCAGACCTTTTGCATCTTGAAATAATTTAGTTGCAAACAAATAAATTAATAATAATTTAATTTGATTTTAAACTTAATTGATTTACTAAGAAAAACATTTTTGTACAATGTCTTATTCCAATCGAGTACTCCTGTTCCTTGCTGCCTTTTCAAGTCTGGCAGTAGCAGAATATACGAAGGGGACAAATAGCATATTCACCACCCATTGGTTGTAAGAACATTTAGTGCCTACAATCTTGGACAAAATTGTCATCACACTTTTTCCCTTCTTACCCCATTGCTTGAAACAAAATTGCCCCAACAAATCATATGTCTGGCTGCCCCATTGCTTGAAACAAAATTGCCCCAACAAATCATACGTCCGGCTGCCCCATTGCTTGAAACAAAATTGCCCCAACAAATCATACGTCCGGCTACCCCGTTGCTTGAAACAAAATTACCCCAACAAATCATACGTCCGGCTGCCCCATTGCTTGAAACAAAACTGCCCCAACAAATCATACGTCCGGCTGCCTGTGGGACAACCAAAACTCTTATTTGATTAATCAATATTGACCTGCTCGAATGGACATCTTAGTTTTCAGCAAAATTTGTATTGTATGTACAGTATACAAACAAATAGATATTCCTGCCCTGCACACAATTGACTTTTGGTTGATTGTGTCGATCTCTGACCGTGACAACTAACTTTGTCCAATTATAGTATATTGCACCTTACTAGTACATTATATAACATAAATTCTCAACAATATGAAGGTATATATGGAAGGTATCAAATAAATCCTAAATGTGAATTCTTTGCTTAAAAGAATCAACACCAAAAGATGACTAAACCAGTAGATATAAATATTGCACTCTTGGGTATGATGAGAACTGAAACAATTTATAAAACACTGCACCGTTGCCACAGCTTGCACACATAGTATAGTTTTGTGAGTATACAACACTGCTGCGAAAAATTGCCCTTTATATAATGAAAATGTTTTAAACTTTCTACAGAATCTATTATTGAAATTTTACAAACATTGGCAAAGTTACAAGGATATTTTGTACAGTATTTTAATTGTCATTGGTAATAAGCAAGATGATTGCAGCACTTTTCTTTGTACAGAGATTAATGGAAAAATGTATAAAGGTTTGCAGTGGCGTCATTAGGAGGGTGGGGACTTGTAAATGAATTCCTTAATCCACGACTCATTTTTTGCAATTGAACCAGTTCTATTTGGAAATCCCAGTTGAGTATAATTTGATGCAGTCCCAGTTTAAACCCCTCACAGCGCTCCCGTATTTGATCTGATTATTCCCAGAACCTTTAAAAACCTTTATTTTTTCAAAGTAAGGTAATTTGATTTTAGCTTTATGGCAGGCCTGTTCTCAACACATTTAAAAAGTAGCAGGACCAAAATAAAATTTCCAACTTCACGGTAATGGACTTTTAGGCCAGGGAATATGTTAAACCCCATTTAACTTTATAAGAATGAGGAATTAAAAAGATAATAGGAATAATAAGATAATAAGATAAGTGTCCCCTATTCAAGTGTTAGCACCCCTTTTGAAAAAATCCTGCCTAAAAAGTTAATACACAGCACTCGCTATACGTCAAACATGGCGTGAGTACTTGACTGAGAACAATGCCACCCCACCCTACCCACTCATTATTGCTTTGTCTCCAAAGTTTAATATAACTACTCTTTAAAAAAAAAAAAGGAATTTTCTGATGTAATATCTGAAGAATTTGGATTTGGTTGCAAACACTGACAATTTTTATATATTAGTTAGCCATGTGGAAAAATGAAGTGGAAGGAATTCAAAAGGTTTTCCCAAAATTTCATTATAAATGTTTAAAAAAAATTCTTCTGAATATAATGGGATAATGCAATAAAATAAAACACTATCAATGTCAGATATTAATTTTTATAAATAATTGAATATACTTGTACTATGATGGTAATAGATCACAGCCATCTTTTTGTTAAAATTAGTTTTTACAAGATCAAATCATCCTGCTTTGATTGGAGGATAGTTCCTCGCCTCTCCTAGTTACCAGACTATTTCCTGCCTTGGGTATCCAACTCAATTGGATACCAGCGACCCAATTCACTAATCCCGAATCGAGACAGGCGATCATATTTGTCAGTTGCTCTACATAAGCGCACACAAATCAAAATGCCAATTTGCTTCATATAGTTTTACTTGACGACATTATTGCTTCCTTCAAGCACTGGGCTATTCACAGCGTCAGGTTTATGCCTCTTGTGTCAAGAGAATGCACCTTTGTGTACTGTTCTGGAGGCCACGCCCCGACCTTTTGACCAAGAACGTTTCCAAGTCACCCTTTCCTTTGACAGAGATGATGCCTCTGCTTTCACAATGGAAGCCTAGTTCTTCTAGTACCATGGCTGTCTCCTTGGTCACCTGGAACAAAATAAGTGGAAATCAAAATAGAATTGTGGGTTTGTAACAGGGGAGGCGGGTTGTGGACAATCAAATTTGATACAAAATTTTGTCCCTGCAGAATAAGAAATTTTGGGCAAAATGCACAGCATTCTCCCAAACATAAGGCCTATGGCAAGGTTTCTTAATTAATTTTTTGCAAGGGGACATCATTTCACAACAGCCTCAGGCTGCGGACCAATCGCGTGGCAAAAGCAGCATCACGTGACAAACAAAACCCGTCAAAACAATCCCTAATTATATACAAACAAGTTAAGAGCACGAGCGATGAGAAGGATGTGTGCCAGATGAAGGCAGTTCTCTTATCAGCATTCCTTTAACAAGCTGCGAGTCTGCCCATTTTTTAGCGGAACTAAAGAAAACATTTTGCTTGATAAGCCGCAATGTTTAATAGTGCGCTGATCTGCCTAGAAAAAACAAAATAAACGAGTATTTTGGGATATCTCATTCAGATTTTTTTCCGCTACTACTATTTTTTGTGGGCCAGATTGGATTGTCTAGCGGGCCAGATTGGATTGTCTGGCGGGCCAAATTGGATTATCTGGCGGGCCAGATTGGATTGTCTGGTGGGACAGATTTAGCCCGTGGGCTACCTATGAAGAATCGCTGGCCTATGGCACAACAAGGGGGTGGGAAAACATAATGGACCCTAAGCAAAATCTAAAGTGTAAAGGGGCCTAAACAAAATATAATGGAAGCCCTGAGTAAAATACAAATTTTTGGGGGCTCTAGGCAATATCTACATTTTGGGGTGCCCTGAGCTATAATAACACTGATATGTTTTTATGGGACCTAGAATATCAAATTCCCCATATTCCCTCAAATCCTAGTTGTGCCACCAAATCCTGCCCTTAGGGCCTAAATTACGGCAATAGTAGGGGGAGGAAAGAGTCTTAAAAATACATGAAATAGTTCTAGTCTTGAGGAATAATAATGGATGTGTTATTGGATATACATGTCAAATCATTTGTATGGTACCCAATCTCTATTTTTCTTAAATCTGCCCCTCTTTGCTTTTTCACAAAAGACATTCACGGTTTCCATTTACCTGAGACATGCTACTTTATCAATGATAATCATTAATCAAGAAAATTGAATTCATCTTTCACAGACATAAGTGCTTGATATGAATAGAAAAATATTGAAAATGATCATTTGACTACCATAATTCACACAATAGCAGAAGACACCTCCCTCATTTTTGTAACCAAGCACTCTTTCACCGTCTGCAAATTGTCTCAACAAACCAAAATTCACCCAAAAGGTCACGCAATTTTACATTCTACGCAGCTGCAAACCATCCAAATCAGTGATACATGTGAGAAATAGGGATAATGGAGTTTACAGGGTTTCAAAATATACTTGCCTGGATGTCTCCAACCACACCTGTTGTGTCCATTCTGCTGGCCACATTAACCGTGTTGCCCCATATATCAAACTGGGGTTTTCTGGCTCCGATGACCCCTGCTACAAGTGGGCCATGATTAATACCTGTGTCAAGTAAAGGGGTGAAGAATTGATTTTGTAAATAATAGTGTGGAAAGGAAGTGTGAAGGGATACCAACGCATTTTTTCCAACGGCCTCCAGGAAATTTGTTTGTGTGTCTTTTCCCTGAGAGGTGACCTTACCCGCCCCTTGCTGCCCCCACTGTACGAATATGATGGCACAAAATGATTTTTTTATATATTTCACCCACCTATTCTAAGCTTAAAGTCATTGAAAGCATTCTTGTTGATAAACTCCAGCTTGTCTTGCAATGCCATGGCGAATTCTGTGAGTACACCGACAAAATACAGGACTTGCTTGGATGGGCCACACGCCTGCTGCAGACCAGCTGCCGCCATGTATGTACTGCCAATTGTTTTGATCTTCTCCACACAGCTGTATTTTGGTTTGGATAATAGCTAAAAGGACAAACAGAAGTTGGAGAGTCATAAAATCACATAATCCTACAAACAGCAACAAGCCTATCATTTTGACAGCTTTTCTGAATGTTTCTGGACTTGTACGCCCTACAACATCATTCAAATGCATACATGAATATGATTCAAACTTTGATCAGCCAAAATTTCTGAAATTTTTTGTAGAATTTAAAGATTAATATTAAGAATTTCAAGCTTTTGACGCTATTAGATGTGCCATTCATTAAAGTACCATAGAGCTTGCAAATATCATCCACACACACGAACATGCCAAAAAGTTTCTCTTTAAGCCTACCCGCACCAGACACCTGAGTTGATCCTGAAAACTCAGGTATGACAATTACCAACTCGACTTCCTGTTCAGTGTATTGTGTTTCCACTCCAAACAATGACTGTTTATCTGACATTCCCATGTAAACAACAGTCAAGCAGCCCAAGGTTATTTGTGTGTATAAGATTACAGAATGTCAAGTGCTGAGTAATCAGGACACTTTTGTAATGTTAAGTGTCTTAGTGGGAGAAATGTGTTAGCAAACTGGTGATAAAAGTAGTTGTGTATTATATGCCAGATGTTAGTCATTAACTGTGAATGATTGATGGACCATTTCTCCTAAGGAAAGATAATGCTTCATGAAACCGAACTGAAGTTCCTGGTAACTGTGCTAGGGTGCTAACTGTGCCAGACAATGCCTGGCTACAACACAACGGCACAACAATTAATCAACCACTTGAAATTATTACCCTCCTCTGCCCTCTAAATGTTGATCACCATATGAAGAACCTGCAATTGCCATTTTTAAAGTCTCTGGTATGACCCGACCCAGGATCGAACTTGGGCCTCCCGGCTCGGAAGGTGGATGCTCTATCACAGAGCCAGCCATAACTCAGTTACACATCTTCCTGAGAGGACAACAGTTTTTTTGTTGTATAATCACATGTGTGCAGAACCAACAAGGGCAAGAGTATTCTGCTCGAAAAAGATTTCTTTACTTTTTTTAAAATTTTGCACCACTCCCCCTCCTTCCGTCCTGTACACTTATGGTTCTACTGTATCCTAATCACCCGCACCCATCTACTTAATAAAAAGCTATTTGGCTCGTTTATCTGCTTCAAACTGTATTAACTAACATTAAATGACTCTCAATATACATTTCTCCCTACAATTACGAGAAACTGTTTTTCAGTTTTCTTAGAGATTACCCTCTAAAGATTACTAAACGAAAAGAAAACTAAGCAAAATATTGATGTGAACAAACCTCATCAAAGTCGGCGATGATCTCATTCAGAAGCCGCAGACACTCGAGACCTTCATTGTTGATATCGTTCTCAGTATAAAACTCCTTGAAGTTTGGGATGGATCCAAACATGACCGCTACAAGGCTGTACGACTCATGATAAAGCTCCTGAAAGAAGATTAATAGGTCAAGGGGTCAAACTAGGATAACCAACATAACCACATACTATATGTAGATACAAATAACAAAAATCAAACCCATGGAAACATGCATTTATGTGGAGAGGAATTGGCTGTGATTGCCAACATTGCACAACGGTCCCATAAAGTGAGTAAGGCTACAAATTTCAGTTTTGGTTTTTAGATTTTTAGAAACAATACAGACCCTCTGATATCTGCCAATCAGGCTATTATTTGAAATATCTTCCATGGAAATAGGATATTTCAAATTGAGATATCAAAACTGTTATCATTCCATTCAGGCTTCAAGTTATGTGTTCTCTTTCCATACTTTATGCATGATAAAAATCTGTTGCAATAGATTTTCAGTCCACAATCCTCAAAGCATACAAGGTTGAACAAAAACATCACCTAAAATCACTTATCAATAAACAAACAAAACATTCATTGTTAAATACCGCCTTATTTGTAAGTTATTACTTCAAGCCAGACATTGACCACAGGGGAATACCTTTGTCCTTGTGTTGAGTGTGAGAGTCAGTGGATCTGCATTGAAATTTGTTTACTATCAATGTCAGATTATGACCATGGAAAGTGAGGTGAAGTGTGTGGAACTCCCTAGTGTAATTGCTTGTGCTGGATTGTTGTTTCTGTTGTGAGCAATAATAGACCCTGGCAGATTTCAGATTTTGTCAGGGCTTAAGACACAAAATGTATTGCAAGGTTTAGACTTAATGTGCATATAAAGCATGATTATTAAAACTCAGTTTTCAACCAAAATCAGTTTTACAGAAACTTTTAAACTATTAATATTCACATTTTCAATTACAGACCTTCCATTTTCTTTTACCAGTTTTGCTATCATGTTTGAATGGATATTGCTAATCCCTGGTGAAATGAAAGAAAACTATCTAAGGCTATAATGAATATTCATAACTTGATGCTGAAATTCCCCTACTTATACATAAATCCATTTGAATAATTAACTTTCTTAAGTACTCAAATATTCAAGTTGATATACCCAATGGGGCTATATTTGATATCCCAATTCTAAATATCATTCAATGCAGAGTAAGATGCAGCTATATCTTGATCGGAATATATTAGCCCGATTGGCAGTTATACCGCACTGTCTAATGATAAGGGTTTATTTGGCTCCTGCTACGAACTTGATGGATAAGAAACTTTATTATGTAGCAAAAACAACCACTGGTATCAAATGAGAGGTATGAGATTAAGCATTGGTTGGAGATTAAGCATTGGGGCACCCAAAACAACGATGGGTATTAAAGGGTTAAGCATTAGATGGAATTAAGAATTGGTTGGGTATTAAGTGTTGGGGTGAGTATTAAGCATTGGGTGGGAATTAAGCATTGGGGTGGGGATTAAGCATTGGGTGGGGATTAAGCATCAGGTGTGAATAAATGTTTGGGTTGGATTAAGCTGTGGATGGGGATTAAACATTGGGGTAGAGGTTACGCATTGAGGTAGGGATTAAGTGCTGAGTGGAGATTCAAGTGCCGAGGGAGGATTAAGTGTCAGGTTAGGGATCAATGTTGGGGTAGCATTAGGCTTTTTGCCACGGAAGAAATCCACTTTATTAAAGAAAAGTATGACATTTACACAATACATATACATTAGCCAAGTTGTACACTTTTTCCATTGACATTTGGCTGATCAACATCAATGTACTTTTTCTATTATTTATTTAATTTCTCAAGTATACATCTCAGCAAAAAATATGATTTGCTTTAAATTAGTTCAAAAGAAATTTATGTTGCCATTCCATATAATAACATTCTATCAAATTTTATCAAGAACTTCTTTCACCATCACAACATTTTTATATTTTTTTATTTTAGTTTGTGATCAGATTTAACTTTTAATTGTATTTTTATCACACAGAGCTTTTTTTGTAGCAATCTTTAACACACAAAATTTGTTATTGTTTTTCTTGTGCATGATGTGATAAAAAAATGTATTGTATTGTATTGAATGTAATTTAATTGAATGTAAATGAATTGCATAAAATTGAATTGAATATAATTAAATTGAATATGATTAATTGAATGCAATTGAAGTGAATGTAATTGGATATAGTTGAATTGATTATAAATGAATTGAATGTAATGTAATTGAATATAATTGGATTGAATGCTATTGAATTGAATAATTTAATGCAATGTAATTGTATTGAATTGAATTGGATTGAATTGACTTACATCAGCTTGCATTCTCTGCTTTAGAAAGTGGTCAGCAACATGCCTCGGTAACATATTTTCTAAAAGTACTTTGTTAAGTGATTCCATTGTCTCAACCTCCTCCCTCTCAACTCTAAATTTCATTTGCCATAAGAATCCTAGTCTTGATGTGTATTCTATCTGTAAAGAAAAATAGAGCAAAAGACGCATCATGAGTCAACAAAAGAGATGTTAGCAGCTTATTACGAGTTGGCACATGCAGTGGCCTATCTAAAGGGAGCTTTTGGAGGGTTAGGCACCCCCTTCCAAAAAAAACAAAAAAACAAAAACAAAATAGAATAAAATAAATAAATAAATGTGCTGTAGCTCCCAAATTATGTCAAAGTCATAAATATAAAATAAATTATTGAAAACAGATGTTGGCTGTTTTTATTGGCATGAATCATAATAAATTTTTGACCAAAAATCTTTCAAGATTTTGACCAAACATTTCCAAATTAGGTCCAAAATCTTCATAAGAAGCCCCTCAAAAAGTAAAAGCTAGACCCCTTCTTATAAATAGGTGAGGGGAACACAAAATGATTCCTATGATCCCAAAGGTAATCAATCAGTGTTTACTGAAAAGATTATCTTTCAGATAACCATCCTATACACACCTAAATTTCTTCACAAATGTAGCCTAGACACCCATAAT
Source organism: Chiridota heheva (assembly GCA_020152595.1). NCBI lineage: Eukaryota > Metazoa > Echinodermata > Holothuroidea > Apodida > Chiridotidae > Chiridota > Chiridota heheva. The sequence goes on along the minus strand of JAIGNY010001593.1, from coordinate 588,316 downwards.
TTTACTTTTCTGAATTTAATTCACTATTAATAAAAGATTGTAGCTACGAGTGGAAAAGTTTACAAACGATTTTAAAAACTGGGAAGGTGTGTTACCCTTCCACTACACCCATCACAGAATTATTACCAATGACAGAAGTGTGTCATATTCCCTAATCAATGTCTTCTCAGTGTGAAAGCAATGTTACATCAAAGTCATCAAAAAATCTGCCTTGGAAAAAACTAAAATAAACGATATTTTTGTGATTTTTACCAATCTCATTTGATTGATCTTACATGCAATGCACTGTATTGCATTATATAATGACTATTGTTCGCAGGCCAGATTGGCTGTTTGGCGGGCCAGATTTGGTCCGTGGGCCACCTATTAGATCTCGCTGTTATAGAGTATTGTTATTACTTGTGAGTATTACTTTGTTATGCATATAATACTTTATTCTCATAGATCCAGTGAGATCATTGATAGCAAATAAAGCGATCGTCTATGAGGATATTTGGGGGCTGGTATGAATTTTAACCCTTGCTTAGCAGATTTCATTCATCATTTGTTAAGACTTTGTTTGACAAGTTCTTGTGTTAGAGGCAAATTTCAAAATCAGATTTTCCCATTTTATTTGTCCTTTGCGACAACGGGAAAGATATCTCAAAGATTTAGATTTGGATAAGGATGGTGATGTGATTTGCTTTACAAAGCGTCCTTGGAGCCATTATGGTAGGCCAATATAGGTATAAAAATGATAAGAAAAATAAAAGATAATGATAATGTGTTAAATGATTTTTCTATTTCTTAAACATGTGCGGTCCTGAAAAGAACCTTTGAGTTTCAGTGTTAGACGGCGGTTTTAACGTTTACGCTTTCTAGCAGCGCCAGATGATGACAATGGTTGATGAGAGAATTTGTTAGTTTTCTTTTGCATCTCTAGAAGGATCGGGAACAATTTTGCTGCCTTTCATTTTTCCGATGTATCCGCCATCTTGTTGATGTAGGCCCAGGCTTTTCTTCTGAGTTCCTCGATAGTCTTTGCTTAGTTTGGTAGCTTTGGTACGTTGTGAGCAATTACCAGACAGACAGCTTTAGATTTGCTCTGTTAATGACTGATTGCCAGTCTTTATGAAAGTCCCCCTCGTATGTCAATGATGGAGGCAGTGGTGGGGGCTGCCGGTTGACATTGATGAGGGGGTGACGATCGGTTGTAGGTGATGTCTTGCTCCAATATGGTGCTTATTCTCTCCAGCGATGCTCTTGAATTTTGCGTATCTAGTTTACATATCTGGCTCTTCTTGTGAAGAGCCAGGCTATTGCAGATAGGGTTACTGCAGGGCCAGGCCAAGTGTGTAACCTGTGGCAGAGGATTCATTTGGATTTTGAAAGTTAGTTACACTGGCCAGTTTGACTGCAATAGACTGAAAATGTATTTATCATGATATGGTGACACAATGCACACTTCTGTACTTACCCTGTGATCACAATGCACACTTCTGTACTTACCCTGTGATCACAATGCACACTTCTGTACTTACCCTGTGATCAATTAGGAGAAGAGTCACACACAGTAGAACAAGATCAGCCACCACCATACCGACAGCAATGTTTATATTACTATCAGAAAGAGAAATGATATGCAAAAATTAATAACTCAAACAGAAACAGGATGTAAAATTGTTCCATAATTTTGAAGAAAAAAATGTATGTTTGTATAAAAATCTATTGTTTGTACAAATATCTATTTTTGCTAAACATATGAACAGTTTCCATGACCAAGGTTTTATATACTGATGGCTGGGGTAGGGTCAGAAGAGGGGGCAGGGGCAACAGTATTGTATTATCTCTACAAAGAAGAAGAATAATGATAAGAAAAGCTAATAACTTACACGCGCAAAAAAAACAGGAATGAAAAATTGTTCCATACGATAATAAACTAATGTTTGTATAAATATTTTTCAGACGTTTGGACAAGTTTCCATGATTACAGCTGTATACTCTAGGTACTTATTCCCTTGGTAGGATGAACAAAGGGGAGGAAGGTTGGGCTCCAAAAAGTAAAGGTGGAAGGGGGAGGGGGAGAGCAACCTTGGCTTTTAATGTCAACATTCAAAAAGTGTATTTTTGTGTGGAGGGGGTCGAGGGAACCTTTAATAACATTATTTCTGAGTAGTAGGGGATCCGACCTCTTTCAATAATCCTTGGGAAACCTTGTACCCTCACTATTTCAACAGAGCACTTTTTCATTCAATTCCTACTCATGTCACAGACCAAACATTTTACCAAATATTCCTTTCCTCGGTGCATTTAAAGCTGTTACGGATGTCGTCATCTGCTAGAAAGAGCACTGCATAGAACCCAACTGCTGCAACCATGATGGTTGCTTTGATAGCAAACCCAAGGTGCAGGAAGAGAAGACACGCCCCCAACGCCAATGAGATGCAAAATGGATAAAACTGTCAAAGAACAAATTTGGGAAGTATTATGATTCCATTGTAATTATAGTTGTAGTTGCGACCAAAAAAGATACGACAAAATTAATTCAAAAATTTCAATGGTGTTTTCCTCCACCTCCCCTATGTCTATGCCATTTTTCCTCAGTTGTATGCTTTCTTCCCAGTTGGGAAGTCATATTGGGATATTTTTAGAATAAAGTGGTAACATTGTAGGGAAATTAGTCAAATCATTGGATATTTGGGCAAAATTAGATTTACTGACTTATCTCAAATTTTACTGACGAGTCTCAAAAATTGGCCATCCGGTATTTACGCCCCTGGTCGTTGTTGTGTGCTGTGCAAGGAATGTAGAAAACTGACTTTCAACATATAGCGAAGGAGGGGGAAGGATTTGTCACAACTACTTTTATGGTATCAGTACGCAGATCTTGAATAGTAAATGCCCTAAATTGGAAAAATCTGTCATTTTTTTGTGAGAAACTTTTCAATATTTGAAAGAGCACTTTCATCTCTGAAAAAGGCATTTAACTCTTCATAAAGAAAGGGGCATATACCACCAACTTCACTGCCATCAGTGGCTCTGGACCACCTCCCCACTTATCTTCCAATTTTTTTAATTTGTCTCAAGGTCCCTTTGAACCACCCTCCCCCTCCCGACCTCCAAGAAGAAATGGAACCTGAATTTATCATGTCATGTCTCCAGGGTCTGCATGGTACTTTGCCAGAAAGTGAAAATGATAAGTAGGCAATTGAAGAGGTGCATGGCAATGGACCAAGGTGAGTTTCGCCATCCTCTACAAAGGGCATCAGAGAGCCGAGTAAAGTGGTGGAAGCTTGTCAGTAGTGCCCCAACGACCACCTTGGTTACGGGGTGAATAAAATGGTGAGAATTCCAAAAATAACTTACTAGTGGATCAATTATTTCCTCGCTGCTTTCTCCAGTGAAACAGGAATTCTAAAAAGCAAAACAGAAAAAAGTGATTTAATACCATTTTCTGTTACATTTATAATTCCTTCAGTGAAATTTTCAGTTTGCAAACAAAAATCAAATGAACAAGAGAACACATTTGGTTAATCCTATAGTCAGAAATTGATGAAGAACTAGTCTTAAAGAATTTGCGATTTTTTTGTGCATATCATTTAATGATTATTTCTGTTGTCAAACAAGTTCATCCAATGTGAAAATAGGAATGAAGTAAAAAAAAACACGAGTGTAGCTAGTGAGATAAACATCTCACTCAGTATACCCTACATCAGGGGTTCTTAATTAAATTTTTTCAAAGGGCCATCATTTCACAAGAGCTTCAGGCTGTGGGTCAATCGCGTGGCGAAGAGATTGTGAGCGTGCACAATTAGAAGGATGTATGGCAGATGTCAGCGGTTTTTTTATCCACCTTTCTTTGACAAGCTGCGAGCCCAATTTATAGCAGAACTAAAGATAACATTTTATTTGATAAGCCGTGATGTTTTAGTAAGCTAGTCTGCCTAGGAAAAAAAACAAAATAAAGGAGTATATTGCGATTGATCTTACATGCAATGCACTGTATTGCATCATATAATGACTATTGTTCACGGGCTGGATTGGATTGTCTGGCGGGCCATATTTGGCCCGCAGGCCGCCTATTAAGAATCAGTGCCTACATGCTACACACTACTTGCAATACTGTGTACAGCTAATGCATATGGCTACAGTACACAGATATATGTTATCTGACTAAAGTGTAGCAGACTTATACTTCTCGAGGAACAGAATTTCCTGGCATTTTTAATGACTAAGATTTAGAAAAGGAATTATGTCAAGATTTGGAACTGTTCGGCCAGTCATATTTGACAAAGTTCCATGAAAAACTAAAAGCCCTTTTATCAAAATTCAAAACAATTTTGCTCAGATTTTAATGTTCTTTTACACAATGTATATGGAAATCTTAACATCTTCATTGACCTTTAATCTCAGTCATCAATATGCAAATGAGAGAGATAAATGTTATGACCATATTTGCTTATGTTACACCATTATTTCTTACTCTTCTGTCACAGTTATTTTAAGGAAAGCACTTGGCTCTTGTATAATGTTTTCAGACCTCGACAACACCTGTTAATATCCAGCTTGTTCAATGACTGAATTCAGGAATTAACTTTAAGGATTTATATACATGTACACAGGGCCGTAGCACCGGAGTTCTTAGTGATGCGGCAATCCATGGTCATGAGAGTGGTGCGGGGGCATTCAAGAAGCAGAGGGTTAAGCCCCCTGAAGTCATCGCATTTTCATAATCCGGGGGAAAAAGTGGTGCAGCAAGTGCCGCACTGGCTCCGACGGGCCTGCATAAACATATTTTGCGCTGGCCATTTTCATACAGAACATTTCTTCATATTGTTGAAAAGTTTCTTCATATTGTTAAAAAGTGTCAAACTTTAACCATGCGGAATAACTCGGGATGCTACATTTAACATTTGTTTACATCTAACCATTTTAAGTTGCCACACACTTATAGGTAGGTAGTTAAACAATGAAGGGTTCCTTTCATTCATCCAACCTCATTTTCCCTTTATCTATAAAAATTATATAGATGTACTCGTACTCGTGTCCTTGTACTCGTACTCAGGTCCTTGTACTCGTACTTACAAAAAAGTGTACTCATTCAATACTGCTGTTGTTATAATATCATATAGTATTACATGGGTGGGATTGGCCCACCAAAAGTGGGGGAAGGGAGGGGGAGTGGAAAAGTCACAAAATGAAAGTTGCCTAAAATCATACAATAACACCATACAAAAGATATGAAGATGGAAAAAGTGGGCTTAGTGCCCCCACCCCCACCTCATAAAAATTCCAGTATCCTAAGTGTTATATAGTATTGTGAGGATTAACATTTTGCCAATGTGCAGTCTTACCGAAGGTGCTGCTGTTGCACTGGTTAATGATGAATTGGTTGGTGATGTTATGTCCGTATTCACAACCTGTATCATAAAATCAAAGAACACAATTTCTAAAAACTTTATTTGATTTAGTGCTCATTAAAATGGAAAACAAATCAAATCTAAAAACATCAGGTGACATGCAAGGTCTATGGACAGGTAGCAACACCTTGAGCCCAATTGGTTTGTTTGGTGAGGTTTAACGGTACCATAAAAACGATGGTCAAATTGTGCCTGAGAGATTAGATTATGTCAGAGATGAAAAGAGAATGGAGAAGTTGTGTAGAGTTGTGTAGAGTTGTGTATGTAGGTAAAAGTAGGTAGAAGCTTAGGACAAGATAAGTTAGATATAGTTATAGTAGCAGGTATGGTGTAGGCAGGAGATGATTTTTTCTGGAGTTTTTGCAGAAGAGTTCAGCAATGGAGTTGAAGGGATTGAGGGAAGCTCTGGGGTTGGTGAAGAGAGAACAGTCAATGAGAACGTGTTTGACTGTAATGAACTCGTGACATTATTGCAGGGAGGCGGGGGGGTCGGTGAGGAGGTCAGAATGTGTGAGGTGGGTGTGACCTATTCTGAGATGTAGAATTGGTCTTTATGAAAGAGGAGAGAGGTTGTGGGAAGTGGGGTTGGTGGGAATGGAGGGCCGCTGAATGTTGTGGAGTTTGTTTTCAGTGCGGATGTTCCAATTTCGATTGGAAGAAAATATGCTAGTAACCAATGAAATAGCTTAAAGTTTCATCAAAATCGGTTAATAAATTGACTATATTACAGCATTTTTAATCTTAAGGCCTCATTACAATAAATTATGCAAGTTTGTATGTAAATTTGCAACATCAGCAAGAGAAGACCTATGGATTTCCTTATTTGAAGCTATTGTTTTTCAATCCTTCACCAATGTTATTTGTGGGGAGCAGTTGAATAAGACCAAGAGGTTTTTAATCACATCATGCCCTCTATCAAAATTTTACAGGAGTAAACAGAAATCTACATTAAGAATTTTTATCCCTTGGGCCCCTCTAACCCAACACCCTTGATTTTTTTCAAAATCAGGGGTAATCCACACCTTTCAATCCGAGAGCCTATTCACAGTTAACTTGCTACCAACCAGCTATTGTTACACCATACACAACACAGTTAATTTACACCTTCCAACCCAAGAGCATCTTCACAGTTCACTTGGTAGCAACCAACTATTGTTACACCGTACACAACACTGTAGGTCATTCATCTGGGGCTGAAATCATAAGCCTGCTTTGCAGTGAAGTGGAACAGATTAATATCCATGACTGACCCTAAAATATAATATACCTGGAGGAATTTGTGCAATGCCCATGAATTGACAGAATGGTCATTCCTCCAAAAGAGAGTTATTCTATCATGAAAATATTACATTAAAGAATTTGAGCTGTCCTCTCTTTCAGACATCACAACTTTAAACCATAACTCTACAGCTGTATTTGTCGCAATTTAAAGACTATTTTGTTCTTAATTTGGAATTCTTTCTAATGAATATAAAATCTCCACATTTACAGATACCTTTAAAAGCACACACAGAATATGAGAGACATGATATATACACTGTAATACACCTATGGGGCAGAGAATGGGGCTCTGATAAGAAATTTACAAAAAGGTGCAACAATTTGAAGAAAAAAATTGGTCCCAAATTCAAGTTGCTGATGATATTGTTTTCCCATCAAACTTGAAATTCATAAAAGTTAAAAAGTACATCATAATTTGGAAGATCAGAAAATGGTACATCGCAAATTGAATAAATCAATGAGCACATCATGCAAATGCATGATAAGCAGGGCTATGACTTGATGCAGAATACCAACACTGTAACATGCCACCAACCAACAACACAGGTGTACGAACACCTCTCACCCCAAAATTTACTGGTTACAAGCGGAAAAATTGCATTGGTAAACCAGTTTTCTGTCAAACATTTGCCAATCATCGGAAAGTCTTTATTTTTGTCAATTTGAACAAAATTTGCTTCAGTATTTTTTAATTTTAATTTTGTATAATTCCCCAACTTTACCTTCCAACGAGGAAGAAAGGATACAACTGGGAAGGTGAAATCATCTCATGGGGCAGTTTCCAGTGCTTTCTATGCCTCTGCCAACCAATAGAGCAGCAGGACCCACTTTAAGTCTTTGGCATGATTTGACCAAGAATCAAACCAGGCCTATGCAGGCTGACAGGTGGATAATCTTACACCATCCTATAACTCCATTCACAGAAGGGTTAAAATATATTTGACTGTTTATTCTTTATGAAACTAAAAAACCCTTCTGGTGGCTATATAAAAAATGCCCTTATGATGAGCTATCAGCTGATATATACAAGTCCTCATTATTGGAGCAAGTTAAAAGAGTACTCAGTCGGAAAAGGAGGGCGTCTTATTCCAGAGTCCCAAGAATAATGAGTTAATTAGTTTTCAACAAGTACACATTGAGATAAAGGTGAGAATTCTAAAAATGCTGGAAAATAAAGAATAAAAATAAATCCCCAGCAATTTTCAGCTGAGTTCTCCTTTAATTACAAAATAAATGTGGAATGGAAAAATATATTGCTTAACATACAGGGAGGTTTTGACAGTTTTTAAGACAGTTTTTTGACAGTTTAGGCTTCAAACCCTTCCTGTATGTTGGGCAATGTATCACTTTCCAAGTGGAATCTGCAATATCCTTACCACCGACAGCCCGGACGCAGCCAGAAGTAAAATCAAGCAGCCAGCACCCACCACCTTCTGCAGACACTTGTCCTTCTCCATCCTCGAGGATAATTGATGAAGAAATCTAAGGCACTAGAGGGAGACAAAGAAGACGTAACAAGATGGATCAAAATCATACCATCCAAAGTGGAATTCAAATTCATCTTAAAGAGGATGCCACTGTTTATTACAACCTGAAGGATGAAGTGGTAGATGTGGTACATGATCTAAGGATAAGAATGTGGGTCTACCCCTAGTGCTTAGGTCAATGACCTTACAGTAGGTCAATTAAGCTTTGTTATCATCATACAACACACTTTACAATGAAGAGATTTACCACTAGGCAATAGCTCACATTTGCTCCCCCTGCCACTTCCAATGCCTTAAAAGACAGCACAAACATAGTCACTGGAGTTTGCTAAGTTTATCTGCTGCAAATTTACAATAAGATTTACTTACAAACAACCTTTTATTGATCCCCTTACCCTAAGCAAGTAAATTCCATACTAGAGCCATGAAGGCTCATCAGACCGGTGCTTATCCTCAGTTTCCTTGGCGTAAGCAGATGAGAGCACATGACTTCCCCTGGATAGTAGGCCAGTACATTGCACTTAACTCCCCAGCAGTGCTGGTACTCATTTTACAGCTGAGTGAACTGGAGCAAGCAGAGTGAAGTGTCTTTCTCAAGAACATAATGCAGGGCTCGTGGTGGGAATCAAACATGGCACCCATAACTCCTTGACAACTGAGCCACCTCTATGCATACACACACAAAACTCCTCTTGAGCAAAAATAACTACTTTTTCTCCCGACTGATAGACATTTCTCAGAAATGAAGAAAAAGGAAAGAACGACTGTGTTTCTTCTCTCACCTTCACCTGTTTTGCAAATCCCAGCCCTGTGACAAGCACAAACACCAGAAAGGTTCCGCCATACACTGAATACTCCCATCCAGAAAAGGCCCTCTGATAGATTATGCATTGTATGACCACTATACAGAACAGCACAATGACGAATGAAAGAAGGGCATACTTGAAAGAAGCGTCAGGTAGTCTTGAAAACTAAGAAAGCAAAATACAAAAAAAATGCATTATGACACTGCACATTATATAATATAGCTTTTCCCTCACATGGAGGCCCAGCACTGGTTAAAGGGGTCTTAAGGGGGATGAATCCGCCATCAAGAATTGGTTTAAATTGTTGAGGAACAAAATGAAAGAACAACAGTCGAGTTGAGATAGATGGGTAAGCGATCTTCAACCCCTAAGCTTGACATTGGAACAAAATAATGTTTTTTAGGTAATATTAAGTCGTTAATTCATTTAGAAACAAACATTGGACAGGCAAGCAAGCATTTAGCCTGTAATTTCGTAATTTTGCTTCGACTTTCCACTACATTCTAAATCTGAAAATTTCAGCCAATCATTGCCTTTCGTCCAGGCTTCATCATCGGTATAAAGAAATATGTCAAATGTTTTTTTTTTTATATTGTTTTTTTATCCCAGCAACTTAAACACTAAAATACAATCTGGCAGGAATTTATTTAATAACTTGAGTACTCACATACATTGTCTTTACAACTGATGAATTTGTTGATTATATCTTTAAAATTTACATCAAACTTTTTGACAGACACAGGAACTGTATACATTGATTTGAACGAAACGAGCAAAAAATGATGAAAATCTGTTGCAATAGATTTTTATTCCAAAAATCCTTAAAGCCTACAATAGGTTGGACAAAAACATCATTTAAAGTCACTCATTAATAAACAAACAAAACCTTTACTGTTAAATACCACCCTATTTGTAAATTATCACTTCAAGCCAGACACATTGACCATAGGGGAATACTATTGTCCTTGTGTTGGGTGTGAAAGTCAGTGCAGCTGCAGTGAAATTTGTTTACTATCAATGTCAGATTATGACCATGGAAAGTGAGGTGAAGTGTGTGGAAATCCCTGGTGTAATTGCTACTTGCTTGTGCTGGATTGTGGTTTCTGTTGTGAGCAATAATAGACCCCGACAGATTTGAGGTTTTGTCAGGGCTTACGACAGAAAATGTATTGCGAGGTTTAGACTTAATGTGAAAAGTGTTGGGAAGGAATGGTCAGTTGTAATAAAGAAAAGTTTTCCAAATTTAGAATTAATCAAAAGAAAGATGAGAGATTACCCTCTGCTCGTAATTTGGTTTTCTAAACAGCATGGTCCCTCGGTGAATATCTTCTGATCTCGTCCATGGTCTACAAAGAAATGAAAGGAGCTAAAAATTATAACAAAATGTTAGTAGGACTATCAAGAACAGGGCTGGTCATTACAAATCTTCCCTTCAATAATTCCAGCTCCCCCCTTCCCACTCTAATAGAAAGGATCACATATACAAGGGTGGGTCTGTGTAATCAATTATAGGGTTTTGGCACTACAAAAACCACTACTGTAATTTCTTGATAATTTTTGCGAATTCCAGTCCACACGGTCATAGTTTGAAGTTACCTAAAGATCATTCACCACTTGGCATAACTTGGACACTTTATATATTTTTTTTTCCAAAGGGTGTGTATATAGTGAGTGGAATAAATGATCTGCGTGAGTTTTAGTTCTGACTTTTTAAGGTTGAATAATTTCTTTCTAACTCCTGTCACGTTTGATTTTGTTGCTTTGTGGCATTTGTGTGGGATTTAAATGAGTTCTAACCCCCCTTGCTTATTGACCTGCTTTGTTATACTCTGGTACATCCTCTAATAATTTCTGCCAAAATGAAATATTTAGGGCATTATCATTACGCCCAATCCTCGCTACAAATTTTCAGTCTTTTCACCCGCAAGAATCTCTATTTCGGCGGGTATGACTTTTAGACTGCTTAGAAGCAATTAAGAAACCCACCACAGATAGTTCAGTGATTTTAGGCATCAGTAATTACACTCCCGATCATCTTAATGTACACAAAGGAACTTATTGTGAAGAGCCAGGTATTGTGGATTTGGTTACTGCTGGGCCAAGTCAGGCGTGTAATGTGGGGCTGAGTATTCATTCTGACTTTTAAAAGGATGTTTTCATCAGTGAGTTATAAACACTCTGGTGAGTTTGGATGCATTGGACTGAAAATGTATTTATAGCCAGAGTTATTCATCTGTTGAAATAAGTTTTCCATTCCCCAACCCCTAACCATTCTTACAAATACACCACTGTTCTATGCTAAGAACAAAACTTGCCCCCATCACCCAAAAAAATGTTCTTAATTCAATTGATCTGAATACGAATTTAAAGCCATACATACTGTGATATAGTGGTATGGAATATTGCAGGATACATTTACAGCAAACATTGTTCTTACACTTGGAAAGTTTTAAGGAACAAAAAAACAACAACTCAAAATGGAAATAACATTTGTTGTTCTTGCCACTGATTCATGATGCATTTACTAATTGTAAGTTTATGATTTTAATGAAGTGTAGAGATTTTTTTCTCTCTAACAATGTGAAGAACACAAAAATTTTTTTCAATGGACCTTATAAACATTACAATTGGATACTTGCAGTTGTAAAGCCAGCCAAGTTCCGACAGAGAATTCCTGGTGGCTGTTATCCCTTTTCGTGCACTTACAACCTCAGTGGCAAAATGTATAACCTTTTTTTTTTGTAATAAAATTTTAAATAAAATTCTATGCATAAGTGTGTACCGCTTATGATCGTACTACACACACAAAGCGTGTGCCACAATGGCGTGGGGGCAGGGGGCCAAGCCCACAATGGCATGGGGATAAGAGGCCGAGCCCCCCAGAAGTCCTACATTTTTTCATGGTTGAGGTGGCAGAAAATTGCTTAAAAATTATGTAACCAAACCATTTTGAATTTTTGACATTTTTTAGGACGTGTACTTACAGCTTTGCAAGTCTAAGATGAGAAATACATGAAGGAAAGCATTTTTGTCCCTGCTACCTAATTTTTAAGGGAAGGGGAGGTTCATGGTTCCCTTGTCTTTGTGTCAATTGGTTTGGTTTTTAATTTTACCAAGGTTTGTAACGTCCCAAGAGACAACCATTGTTACTGTTTTATGTCAAGATGCCCACGGATATTTTATGAACCAGTCGTGGAGCACTTGCTGGAGACCCACTGGGAATCCAACCCGGAATGCTAGATTAGAAAGCTGAAGCTCTACCACACTGCCACAGAGGTCTCTTTTAGCTGTTGGTACAAAAATGACTTTGTCATCCTGTTGCTCATGACTTTCATCCCTCCAATCTTTTCAAAAATTTAAGATCCCCAAAATCAGGGGTAATCCCCACCTTCTAACCCGAGAGCCTCTTCACATTTCAATTGATAGCAATCAGCTATTGTTACACCATACACAACACAGGGGTAATCCACACCTTTGAACCTGAGAACCTCTCTACACTTCACTTGGTAGCAATCAGCTATTGTTACACCGTAAACAATAGTGTTACACCGTAAACAATAGGTCAATCAGCTGGGGCTGAAGCCACAAACCTCCTTTGCAGTGAAGTGGAACAGATTAGTCCTTGGCTGACCCTAAAAATAAATATGCATTATATGCATGGAGGAATTTGTGCAATGCCCATAAATGATTGATGGACCATTCCTCCCAAAGAGAGATATTTCATCATGCAAATCCAAGGTGATAGATAATATTGTAATGTGTTAGTTATGAGGAAGGCAGCATGACGAAATTCATCCTTCAGAATTTATTTTTAAGAAGAGCCCAAGAGGGAGATGCGTCCATGGGAAAATCACCTAATTCTTTCTTGCCAACTATTCATTTAAACTTCTTAAGTTTCTTATGGAACATTTTCTGGGTAAAGCTATAATAGGTTAACTGTTATACCCATTCCTAATTATCATAATGCCCCATCACCAGCAACCAGAGCATGAATGAAGGGGCCAACTGCATGCTTTTAGATGAAAACCAAATAAAGCTAAAGAAACAATCCAGCTACATGAGATTACATACTTCAAGGCAACTCTGATATATAAATCATATACATCACAATAACACCCACACATACATGTGCTTCTAGATATTGCTTTTAGAGAAATAAAAAGGAAAACAAAAATTATTTTAACAATCTTACAACACAGGCAGAACCAGGAATAGAAAATGAGGGTGAATTACGAGGGTATTTCTGCTTGGTGAACACTTTTAAGTTTATTTGTCACAGAGATAAATTCTTCCAGTTGTAATGTCACACATTACTGTGTTTTATTTGTTGAGCCATAATGTAGAGAGGGAAAGGAGAGAAAGGGGGAGGGGGGGGGGGAGGGGGGCTGTACTTGCAGGCCTGACTTCCAAAAGTATCAGATTTTTAACTGAGTCATATTTTACATCAATATTGGCTGATAGCATGGGGCACCCAATAAATAAACTGAACTAAATAACAGTTTATTTTAAGAATTTAGGAAAAGTTCCATTAATGCTTTCAGGAATTATTCAAAACAATTCCGCTCCTAAACATTCATAATGGTCAGTGCAGATTATTTCCTTGACAAATTTTAGTGGGGAATGTGTCCAGTCACCCAATGTACCCTCTGGATTTGTGCCTCTATAAAATGTAGCTACATAGAAGCCTCATCCATTCTTGGAAAAATGAGACAAAAAAAATTTCTTGGAAAAGTAATACAAAATGGAAGGTTACCTTGCCTTGCAAGCATATGAAATTCCATTGATAAAAGTTGGTCAGTCCGGATTATTATTATCTTTTGGACAAATTTTAGAGGGGGAGGTGTCCAGTCACCCAATGTACCCTGGATTAGCGGCTCTATGAAATTAGGAAATGCAGCTAAATAGAAGCCTCATCCATTTTTGGAAAAATGTGACAACAAATATTTCTTGGAAAAGTAATACAAAATGGATGGTTACCTTGCCTTGCAAGCATACGAAATTCCATTGATAAAAGCTGCTCAGTCCAGATTATTTTTTTGGACAAGTTTTAGAGGGGGAGGTACCTAGTCACCCTTTATTTTTTTGAAATTTTTTAGAAGGGGAGGTGCCAAGTCACCCAATGTACTATTGTACCCTCTGAATTTGCCTCTATAAAATTAAGAAATGTAGCTGATACGGAAGCCTCATCCCTTCTTGGAGAGAAAGTGGTAAAGAGTATTTCTCAGAAAAGTAATACAACATGGAAGGTTACCTTAATTGCCCAGCAAATAAGTGAAATTCTATATATAGGCAAAGGCTTGATTACTGATATGATTATAATGAAGGCGATGAACACATGTTATTATTAACCACTTACTTAGCAGGAGCATCATTTCGATGGAAAAGAAATTTAGAAATAGTTCTGATGAACGAATTAAAGCAATATACAATAACATTTTGAGAAAATATATGGAAACAAAATCATTAAAATGGTTTAATGTAGGAAAAAATAAAAAATAAAATGTAAAAGAAAGTTGATTATAAGACTGCAGCAAAGCTACAAATCTCATTAATTAGATGTAGGAGCCCCCGTCAGACTGTAGCTAACTGCATGAAGGGTACAAATTGCCAATCCCCTAAATCTTTCCTACACTAACAGAATACATACACTTATTTCCAAAGTAAGGAATCTCTCTTATGAATCTAAGTTGTGAATTCTTGATTCGACCACGCTTGAGTTGAGAAGAGTATGTTGCGATATGATTCAGGTTTTTAAATTCCTATCTGGTAGTGATGCTTTGACGTCCTATTATTTCTTGCATGTTTCAGCTAATCCTCATGTGACACGTGGTAACAATTTGAAGTTGACCAAAGAGTTCTCACGGATAGATATTTGGCATTTTAGGCTTTTTGCAAAGAGTTGTTAATGACTGGAATGGTTTGCCAGAGTGGGTAGTTAGCTTCAATTCTGTTCACAATTTCATTCTGGGCGTCTTTGATTTTTATTATTTTTTTTTTTTGTGGTGGTGGTAATGTTCGTTTAGGCTTTTTATGGGGTGACTAACCCTTCTTAGCCCGTAATCTTCTTATGTTATCAGCAAAATTGGAATCTAACAACTGTCTTAATTTGTTCTCATTTTGTCCCTCCACTAAATTTTAGCTCTGATCATTCAAAAACAATTTTTTTTTGGAGCACTCATAAACAACAATTTGTTTGCAGGAAATCTTCAAAGTAGCTAAATAAAATTTCCTTGCAATAAAGTTATAACCTTCTTTCTGAACATTTGTATAAACTTACATTACACAGAGAAAGTAAAAAACTAAATAATCTATAAAACTAAATAATGACCAAATTCTTAAGAGGCTTTTTCAGGATTGTAAAAATAAATCAATACAATTCTAGAATATCCAGCTGTAACATAAAAAGGGATGTGCATGTATAGGGCAAACATGAGAGGTGCTGAGGCTTTGCAATAAGTTTAAAGGTTTTTTTTGTTTTTCTTCGTTACTTTATCAAGACCTGAATAAAGTAAACCAAACTGACTAACATTAAAGGAATATGAATTATGTACAGGCAATATTAAGTACATTGCTTTAAATGAGTACCAAAAACCACAAAAGTGGCAACAAATTTCATCAAAATCACTTCAATTAAAGGTATCGTCCCAAAAATAAATTTAAAAGAGAAAGCTGCCATGCTGGTAACGTAACTTCCAGTTTTCAATTTTCCTTATTGACAGCGAGAAATCTCCGATGTTATTGATGACACATGTAGGCCCTAGCGGATGTGTGATCGACAGCATCGCATATTTCTCGCAATCAGTAGACAAAATTGACAACCGTGAGTGATGTTACCAGCACGGCGGCGTTCACTTCTCAATGTGTTTATCTGG
Source organism: Chiridota heheva (assembly GCA_020152595.1). Lineage (NCBI taxonomy): Eukaryota > Metazoa > Echinodermata > Holothuroidea > Apodida > Chiridotidae > Chiridota > Chiridota heheva. Next base: position 572,471 of record JAIGNY010001593.1, on the reverse strand, counting down.
GACGATACATTTCCTTTAAAATTTGAGCATTTTGCACCATTTTGAAATCTTGAGCATCAATATAACAAAATTTCATGCAAATTTGTGATGTATTACAGGGCAACCTTAGTATTTTCTAACACAAATCATTTGTTGTTGAACGTCTATCATATTTCTTTGAAGCGGTGCAGCAAATTCTGACCAAAAGTGTTTGTGTATTTATCATTCTCCTAATAAATTTCTTGCAGGAATAGAATTTCTCATCAATTTTTTGACTGCAATTTAGGAAAGAAATTAATAAAAATTACATAATTTTTTTTAACTGGCCTGCCTAATCATACATCACAAAAAAGCATAAATTAAAAACAAAAATTGATTGGCCATAACTCAAAAACTAAGCGCTGTTTTCAAAATTATTTCCTTTAAATTCTTTTTCTCAATATTGAAATTGCTACTTATCCATAGACCTGCAATAACTGATGTAAAGGTGGACACATACCTTATACCCACACAAAGTTTTACAACCCCACCCGAACTCTTAAAACTGTATAAGAATGCCCGAATTAATGACAAGAAAAAAGAAAATGTATTTACGTCTTAAAGTTGATGGCCTCAATAGCTTCCAGTAGCCTTTCATTAACTCGTTTCTCGTAAACAATAGACTGGCGATGTATCCTGCATGTAAAAGTAAACAAACAAAAAACCAGAATTTAAATTTTCAAAGTTATTGTGGAGAATGAAATCAATTGATTTGAAAATGACCTTCAGCCTTGGTAGTCTCAAAGCAGTCATTTAGTGGAGAGGATACAATCTAACAGCAATTGAAACAAATTGTAAGAAAATCAAATCAAGTTAATATAGTAATGAATGTCATGAGTAAAGGATTGAAAGAAAAAAGATTGAAATTAAGTAAAAGATTGAAAATAAGAAAAAGATTGAAAATAAGTAAAGGATTGAAAATAAGAAAAAGATTAAAATAAGTAAAGGGTTGAAAATAAGAAAAGGATTGAAATTAAGTAAAGGATTGAAAATAAGAAAAAGAATAAAATAAGTAAAAGATTGAAAATAAGAAAAGGACTGAAAATCAGTAAATGATTGAAAATAAGTAAAAAGATTGGAAATATCAAGGAAGTAAAGATTGAAATAAGTCAATGATTGAAAATAAGTAAAAGATTTAAAATCAGAAAAAGACTGAAAATAAGTAAATGATTAAAAATAAGTAAAAGATTGAAAGAAGTAAAAGATTGAAAAGAAGTAAATGATTGAAAAGAAGTAAAGGATTGAAAAGAAGAAAGGATTGAAAAGAAGTAAAGGATTGAAAAGTAAAGGCTTGAAAATTAGTAAAAGATTAAAAGTACATTATGATTTCATGGCCGCATTAAAAAGGTGTCCTAAAGCACATTGATAGAAAACTGGTCAGGTGATCATATTACATACTCCCGCTTCCGATTTGCATTACTTGCTTACTCGCCCGTTAAATTATAGGATAGTTTCCAAGCTCCGTCGGCTTGTGGTAATTAACAAGATCAAATTCTAGTGCTTGAAACTTAAGCGATATTACTTTGTGAGTTTCTCCAATCAGTGGAGGAGAGATGTTGCATGCATCATTAGACAGGTATACCCCCAAATTGGACAACTTTTCAAAGCGACCGCTAGATCATCATGTAGGTAAACGATTGAAAATCAGTAAATGATTGAAAATCAGTAAATGATTGAAAATCAGTATCAAAATAGTTGAAAATAAGTAAAAGATTAAAAATCAGTAAAACTAAAAAGATACATTTTTCAGACAACAAAACCTATTGGTATATTGACAGATTGGTAGAAATAAATTTTCATTAAAGTAACCCTGGAAAGTCATATTTCAAGCAGGCTTCGATTGCATTACAGTCTCAACATAATAGAAGCATATACATAAATGAGTTCAAAGCTAATTTTTTCTGCGATATATATCAGAGCTACAAGGAAGTATAATAGTAAGCTTTTCATTAATTTCAAATCAAATGATACAGATGATTGGATATCATTTTCATATATTTTAATGGGTAAAAGAAAAAAACAGAAGGAAAAAGATAATAACAAAAAAGTGTGAGCAGTATAAAGAATGATGGTTGTCATGGAAGCACATTGATATTAACTTTTATAATAGAGGACAAGAGCAAGAAACAAGATGGTGGAGAAAGCATTAAAACATCTTTTTGTGTTATAGGATTAGTTCAATTAGTTCATTCCTATATGAAAGAGGACATCAAAAGAAACAAAATGGTGGAAAAAGCATTCAAACATCTTGTTCTGTTATAGGATTAGTTCAATTAGTTCATTCTTATATGAAAGAGGACATCAAAAGAAACAAAATGGTGGAAAAAGCATTCAACATCTTGTTCCGCTATGAAATTTGCTATGCGCACGTCTTTCAATCATATTTCGCACTATATTAATAATACAGCAACGTTTCTAATAGAGCGTAGATGAGGCCGAATGGATAAGGCGATGGGCTTTTGGTGATTTGCTTTTGTGCCAAACGTAAAGAGTTTGAATCTTGTTTTCTTTACCCTCATTTGAAAATAAACATGGAACTATTTACTGGGCATTTTTGTTTTGCAAAGTGAAAAATAGAATTTCAAAATAACAGAGGATTCGTGTTAATACTTAATTGTATCGGAAAAATACTATGGCTGATTTTAATACATCACTTCAATCCCGTACAAGGAACGTGTATTCAAATATTCTGGAGACTTAAGAATAATACGCCTTTACACATCAACCAGTGCTTTTTCATTAGGAATTTTTGGCCCTTAGACCCCTCCAACCCCACACCCTCAATTTTCTCAAAACCAGAGGTAATCCACACCATTTAACCCGAGAGACTCTTCACAATTCATTGACTAGCATCCAGCTATTGTTACACCATACACAACACAGGGGTAATCTATACCTTTTTAACTGACAGCATCTTCATAGCCTATTCACAGTTCTTTTGTTAGCAACCAGCTACTGTTACACTGTACACAATAGGTCAATTATCTTAAGCTCAAGCCACATAACTGCTATTCAGTGATGCAAATCAGATTAGTCCTTGGCTGAGCCTATATATAAATATACATTATATGCTTGGGAGGACTTTATGCAAAACCCATGAATGATTGATGGACCATTCCTCGTAAGGATGGTCATTTCATTATGTAATATATAGTATAATCAAACCTCACCTCACTTTATGGTCCAAAGCAGAAAATGGAAATAGACAAGTGCTCAATGCTGTTATTCCCTGCAACCAAAAGAAATCACATTGATTAAATTTGTATTTTTACAAAATGTGAAATCGCAACAGGTTTATTAGGTTTTATTTCACATTTTTAAAACAAAGAACAAAGACAATATACTAAGAGTAAAGATTTTTAATTACAGCTTTAAAGCAGACGAAAACTAGCCATATCTATATGTGTCTGAGAAAAAGGTCCTTGTAGGGCAGAAAATTGCAATCTTATGTGATTTGCCAGAGTTTATATGCTGCATTTGCCAGAGTTTATATGCTGCATTTGCCAGAGTTTATATGCTGCATTTGCCAGAATTTATATGCTGCATTTGCCAGAATTTATATGCTGCATTTGCCAGAGTTTATATTCTGCATTTGCCAGAGTTTATATTCTGCATTTGCCAGAGTTTATATTCTGCATTTGCCAGAGTTTATATGCTGCATTTGCCAGAGTTTATGTGCTGCATTTGCCAGAGTTTATATTCTGCATTTGCCAGAGTTTATATTCTGCATTTGCCAGAGTTTATATGCTGCATTTGCCAGAGTTTATATGCTGCATTTGCCAGACTTTATATTCTGCATTTGCCAGAGTTTATATTCTGCATTTGCCAGAGTTTATATGCTGCATTTGCAAGAGTTTATATTCTGTATTTGCCAGAGTTTATATTCTGCATTTGCCAGAGTTTATATTCTGCATTTGCCAGAGTTTATATGCTGCATTTGCCAGAGTTTATATGCTGCATTTGCCAGAGTTTATATGCTGTATTTGCCAAATTTATATGCTGCATTTGCCAGAGTTTATATGCTGCATTTGCCAGAGTTTATTTGCTGCATTTGTCTTTAATGGATGAAATATTACATTTTCACAAAAAAATTGTGGGGAAAGGGGTGGGGGAAAAATTTCCCCTTGATAGAAACTTCCCCTTGGTTCTTACTCCCAATTGGCAGATCTCATGGTTGACCCGTTTGGAAGATTGGCACATGCCCAGTAATAGCTTCGCCATAGTCTTCGGTGTAGTCACTTTATGTATTATTTCTTCATACTCAATGTTTTATTAAAATTAAATGAAGATATAAAAGTGTGATTTGACTCTTATAATATTTATTACAATGTCGGTCAAAAATAAACCAACCTACAAAAATAAACGCGAACCAACTTCAAAATGTTTTTTCTTCATAAAATCCTGTTAAAGCACGACTACCTAAACGTAACACATAATAAGAAGTTACCACTTTTCTTCAAATTACTTAAATATTTCGCCGTAAGTTTCAAAAGCGCACGGTGAAAAGATCATTCATATGCCATTATTTTAAATCGAGAAGCAAAAACTGAACCCTGCGCAGTGGTTGAGTTCCCAGCGCTCGAAATTTGGCTGATTCTTATACAATTCCTATACAAAATTTGAATTTGGACAGATGCATAGTAGGATACTACCATAAAGTATCTCCTGATCGGGACACCAAAACTGTTCTCCCGATCGGGAGTACGAACCAGACTGATTTCGCAACCAACCAGAAAGAGCATCGCATTTAATGATAATGTTACTTTTAGATGATTCTATTAAACAATCTCACTGACTTACAGATAAGCCAACACACTTTGGAATGGGAGTCAGGGCCAGCATGGAGAAAGGCTTGTCTGCACCCCACGTTTGCAGATATGATGCCATTCGTTGGGATGCCCTCTGGACACGTTTATCTGGGAGTAGGCTTGCACAGAGACCGTTTCCCAGTGGATCATCAAATAATGATGATACCTGGAATAAAATAGATCAAAGAAAAATATTAAATGACATCATGGGATGATAAATATAAATATTAAACCTCTTACATCCAAAGGATAAGTTAAAGTGGGGATCTTGTCTCAAGAAATGAACCTTTCTGGGTTTAATGATTGACAGCTTGTTTTAACCAATCACTGCACGAATTTGTCTAGCAACAAAATCTGCATCAAAAGTGGGGGCAAACATCCAACGCGGTACTGGTACAGCTAGCTAATGGCACGAACTCATGTAGTCAATGCAACTTACTGTACAAAACAAATTTCTGCGCACACAAACTGAGTGACAGCAAAATGGTGAACAAAAATTGCGCTTACGGGCCGCTGCGGGTTTCGTAAATCTGATTGCTGTTACCCAGAACAGTTAGCAAACTGAATTTTGTTTATCCTTTTGCTTAAAACTCTAGAAATCAGTAGAAGTGCCATAAGTGAAGCAAAGCTTGCAGCAGGCCTCGCTAACATTTAAATGTCAACGCATTGGTAATGCACGATTGCAGATTTGAGGTTTGTTTGACCCACATAGTAACCGCATTGCTATGGTGGGCGTGGAAACCTGGAAAGGTTCTTTGCTCAACCCGTCACGAGTAAGACCGATGCATACTAGTAGCATCACTTCCACAGTTGACTGGCTTGTCAGTGATTGGGTAAATATTTCTACCAATCACCACCAATGGTCTGCATTGTAATTTTATTTCCTCGTTAAGATGATATCTGGACTTTAAGTGATATCACACGCGTTCATCTTAAATGGAAGAGCACAATAGGAAGAAAATGGTGAGGAAATAATTGATAGATCTTATTTCATACAAGCATAGCCCATTAAAAAAGGTTTGCCGTGGCCGTAGACTTTGGACTAAAAAATAAGAACACAATAAAGGCTTAATTCCAAATTCATTTTTTTCAATTCCACTGCCATTTTAAGTGATATCACACGTGTTCATCTTAAATGGAAGAGCACAATAGGAAGAAAATAGTGAGAAAATAATTAATAGATCTTATTTCATACAAGCATAGCCCATTAAAAAAGGTTTGCCGTGGCCGTAGACTTTGGACTAAAAAATAAGAACAGAATAAAGGCTTAATTCCAAATTCATTTTTTTCAATTCCACGGCCATTTTGCAATGATACGATTTTGGTTTGGCCAAATAACTAAAGTGTTTATGCACTAGAAAAGCAAATATAATTTTGCTCCAGATAGTGTCCTCATTATTTCACATTTGATCCACTTCAAACTCACTCCTTTGGTTCTATCAGCGAGTTCTTGTGGTTCTATGCAGTCACAAAGAAATTAATGTTTTGACACATTCAAGTGTCTGCAGTTCTTGTATAACTTACAAAAACACATACTTCCGCAGCATCTACAATTTGGTTCCTTATTTCAGTTCACTGGCCAAAAATAATCTTTCTTCTGACTTGTTTTGTTTCCTCTTTCTGTAATGATAGTGCCCAAGAAATATTGTAAATTGGACTTTGAATGGATTTTTTTAATGTATTTGTAACGTTTTTGTTTCCTCCTGATTCCTACTTAAAAAATAATCACACACTATTAAATTTTACATTTTTCAAAATATATCAAATTCATTAGTTTATCAAAGATGGCAAATTTCCAGAATTTACTAGATTGGTCGTAGCTTGAGAGCCACGACCAAAAGATATATTCAAGCTGATTTTTGTTTTTTGTTTTGTAGAAACAAATTATTAACAATGATGTCATGTATCCACACTCCTCAAATTATTTGTATAATCTAATTATAATATTTGAATGGAGCAATTGCTTAAAATATTACTGAGTGTACTTTTTGCTAATTCATGATTTTGAAAAAATATAGGTCTAATTTCTACAATTTTGCTGATGATATCACTCTACTTTCATCTACATATCAACACATGCAAATCAAAGTGACCAGGCTCAATCAGTGTGCTGCACAAACTGGGCTAAGAATTAATAAGGATATTAACAGAGCTCATGAAAGTTAACAGCAAATGTGCAAACAAAGTTTATATCGATAACCAACAACTAAATGAAGTAAACAAGTTCAAATACCTTGGTGCAACAGTAAGCTTACAAGGTGGTAGCATGGAAGATATCCAAAACAGAAACTCTAAAGCAAGAGTAGCATTTTTAAAATTAAATAAGATATGAAACTCAAACACATTCTCAATATATACAAAAATAAGACTGTTCAACTTTCTTGTTAAGCCTTTACTCTTGTATGATTGCGAGACATGAAGAAGTAATGTAGCAGATAATAAAAAGCTGGATACATTTATGTTCAAATGTTACAGGAGAATTTTGAAGATCAGATGGCCATATGTAATATCTAACGATGAAATACTGAGAATCACTAAACATGACAAAATCAGCACTGAAGTAAAAAGAAGAAGGTGGAGGTGGATTGGTCATGTGATGCGCATAAGCATTATTAAGCATTTTGTGACAGCTATGACGTGGAAACCAGAGGGGGAGGAAAGTTGGTCATCCTAGAACAACCTGGAGAGGGACAGTTGAGAAGGAGAGGAATGTGATGGGATGGAGCTTGTGGACAGAAGCCAGACAAGTTGCAAATACTGCAGCCCTATGGGCCAGGAGAAAGATTAGGTGACGTAAGAATTTCTAATATACACATATCATTGAAAGTGAATTAAGTAATCATTACAAGTAATTACATGATAAATAGAAATATCACCTCCATCATAGGGGACTGTAAGAGATTTTAGTTGGAGGGACAAAATATAATTAGGGTGGGGGGGGGGGTGACAAAAAAAAACATCCTTACAATTACACAAATAATTCAAGCAAGTTGTAGTATTTATTACACAAAAAAAACAATGATTGGCAGATCTTTGTGGGGGGTGGGGTAATTGAACCCCAATTGCCCCTATGGTAAGCAGCCCATGATCTCTGTTGTGCTTCTATCCTTGTCGTTTACCATAAAAAAGTTCATGTATGACAATATGAATAATACCTAATTTAGCACCATGATGATCTCCACAATACCAAAAGTACAAGGACATAAAGAAATATTTCAACTCGTGAAGTTTCACATTGTCGGGCAGCAAAACATCTTCTTCATAGTACAAAAACAAATGACCATAGCAACAAGATGAAATGTACTTTCAATTCTTTATGAAACAGGAAACCACTCGAAGAAAAGGAGATTACGACTATCGTACATCCTGAGAATCAGATTTCATTAGCCACTTTTTAGCAACAAGATTTTACTTTCGTATGTATAAATATATGTGACTGCAATCAATCTATCACACTTTACATGTGTCAAATGGAAATGATTGCACTTCTGTGTGTATGACGTGCCTCAGAATTACAGGCAGGAAGAGAGCGGAGGTTTTTTAGAGTCGTTTATCTTGTCAGCCTCCCCACCCCAACAAACAAACACACAGGGCGGAACAGGGGATCCCAAAAAGTATGATTGCAAAGGGAAAAATATGTTCAGCCTGTATGTTATTTAACACACAAAATGTTTATTGAAAATCAACCATTCCTTTAAAGAAGAAAAAAATAATTATGTCTTCTCCATCTAAAAAGGGGCCCTTTTTCATGTATCAAACTTTTATGCACAAATCAGCTTATCACCTTTTGTCAGACAAGTAGTAACAGCTTTTATTTTTAAAATGGATTTTTATTTTCAAAAAAGACTGGAATTATTCCTTCACATTACCATTATAATACTTTTTTGGTGCTTAACAAACTCTGTACCAAAATAGCAAGCAAAAACTTTGTTAGCTATTCTGGCACAGAGTTTGTTAAGTACTAGAAAGGAGTATAATGGTAATGTGAAGGCTTTATTCCAGTCCATTTTGAAAATATAAATCCATTTTGAAAATAGAAGCTGTTTAGTATATTTCTTTCAATAACCAAACTTTAACAGACTCAGAACTAAGTCGTAAGGAAATTCAACAATCACTAGAGTTAATCCTTTTATCAACAATAAACATAAAAAAAATAAAAAAATACTTGGTAAAATGATATATTCATGAGTTATATGAAAAACGAAAAGATTTTCTGGAAATGAGAAATAAATCAAACTGATATTCATTACACTTTCTCATTGTTTACAAACAATTTTAATTACTTTTACTTCCTATATCTTTTCAAATGATCTTTCCCAATTTGACATCACTTCAATTTAGTGCAATGAAATCCTTTCACTAATCTACAATTTTGGACAAAACTCGTTAAAACACCTAGTGCAAATATGTGATGCTTTTCATGAACCCACTTTTCTATTGTAAATAATTCCACATTTAGAAATCATAAATGCTGGAAATTTTTACTATTGCTTCTTCAATCCAAATTCTTTTATTTGCAATTAATATCTTCAAATTTTAAGGACATTGTTTTTATTCCAACAACGCAGCCAGTGTTCTCCCCTACCTCACTATATTAACCTACCTCCCCTTCCCGTTCAATGTTAGCCGTTGTTAATTTTTTTTCCTCTAGAAATGATGTTACAACATAATTAAATCCAATATTTGAAAGTGGGGAGAGGGTAGGGAGTTACAATTCTCGGAAGAAACATTAAAGAAACATTACACTATAATTTTCATAATGCTTAATTGTTCCAACACTTTTGTCCACGATTGTAGATTGTAGCTCTTTTAAAGGTGACATATGGTTTAAAAGGCAAATTGGCCAAGGTCAATGGTTTGGTAAAGGCAAATTGACTAAGGTCAATGGTTGTGTAAAGGCAAATTGGCCAAGGTCAATGGTTAGTAAAGGCAAATTTATCAAGATCAATGATTGGGTAAAGGCAAATTAACCAAGGTCAATGATTGGGTAAAGGCAAATTGACCAAGGTCAATGGTTGGGTAAAGGCAAATTGACCAAAACTGGTGTTAAATGTATTAAAGGTAAAGAAAATCGCAAAATAATCAATCCAAGTGAAAAATAGTTGGCCACTTTATATCTATTTGAGATCTCAGTATGCAAATTAGTGATGTATGAATAGGAAGACTTGCAAATCCATTATTCTTTAATCATCTGCTAAAACAGTCTAATAGAGAGCATGTTACGAGAGCTTTTAAATTTCAGCCCCAATTAGCCAAATTTGCTTAGGTATGCATCTTGAATTGCTTAAGGATAATGTCAAAATGCTTGATAATCATTGGTCGAATTGAGAAGGAAATGTAACAAAATCTCTTTCCAGAAATATATTCACAGGGAAATAATCATTCAGTGGCCCTGTAACAGAGAATCAACAAAGGTAGTAATCCTTACATCAATCATGATAGTTTGAATTTTGTTTTGCTGTCACCCCCCTCCCCCCTACCCTTCTCTCTCCCCTTCCCACCTCCCCAAAAAGAGTGATATTTGCCATCTCAACAACCTACATGTCAAATGACTATCCATTTTTCATAATTTCATCAGTTTATTACCATTTTTGTGGTAATCTCACAAATTTTCCTTTTCAGGGCCCATAGATCTTTAGCTAAAACTCTCTTCATAAAACAATCTACCTTCTTCTCCTGTGTTTTTGGATTCACGATGAAGTAGGTCTTCATACGATGCTCTCTGATATAATCGCTTCTCTCTTGTCCATATGCTGGCTCCGCTTCGTATTTACCGTTCAGATTGTCCAAAGTGGTCTGAGTTACATGCACTCTCCTGAAAATGCAGAGAAAATAAACTTCTTTCAAATCCGTGAACATACGATAAGAATTGTTTTTTTCTTGACGACCAGTAGAACCTCTAAGGAGCAAGGTATTCTGTGAATGCTGGTTAAATCCTAACAGCGGCACAACTCGCAAAATATGTTTCTTGTAATACAATTATTCTGTTATTTTAATAACTGAAAAATGTGAAGGTTTTTTTAAAGAGTTTACTGTATTTGACGTATTAAGCGCCCCTGCTGGACGTATTAAGTGCCCCTGCTCGATGTATTAAGCGCCCCTGCTGCAATAAGCGCCCCCGCTGTAATAAGAGCCCCCGCTGTAATAAGAGCCCCTGCTGTAATAAGCGCCCCTGCTTTAATTAGCGCCCCTGCTCTAATAAGCGCCCCTGCTCTAATAAGCGCCCCTGCTCTAATAATCTCCCCTGCTCTAATAATCTCCCCTGCTCTAATAAGCGCCCCTGCTCTAATAAGCGCCCCTGCTCTAATAAGCACCCCTGCTCTAATAATCTCCCCTGCTCAATAAGCACCCCTGCTCTAATAAGCGCCCCTGCTCTAATAATCTCCCCTGCTCTAATAAGCACCCCTGCTCTAATAAGCGCCCCTGCTCTAATAAGCGCCCCTGCTCTAATAATCTCCCCTGCTCTAATAATCTCCCCTGCTCTAATAAGCACCCCTGCTCTAATAAGCACCCCTGCTCTAATAAGCACCCCTGCTCTAATAAGCACCCCTGCTCTAATAAGCGCCCCTGCTCTAATAAGCACCCCTGCTCTAATAATCTCCCCTGCTCTAATAAGCACCCCTGCTCTAATAAGCGCCCCTGCTCTAATAAGCACCCCTGCTCTAATAATCTCCCCTGCTCTAATAAGCACCCTGCTCTAATAAGCGCCCTGCTCTAATAAGCGCCCTGCTCTAATAATCTCCCCTGCTCTAATAATCTCCCCTGCTCTAATAAGCACCCCTGCTCTAATAAGCGCCCCTGCTCTAATAAGCGCCCCTGCTCTAATAATCTCCCCTGCTCTAATAATCTCCCCTGCTCTAATAAGCACCCCTGCTCTAATAAGCGCCCCTGCTCTAATAAGCACCCCTGCTCTAATAATCTCCCCTGCTCTAATAAGCACCCCTGCTCTAATAAGCGCCCCTGCTCTAATAAGCGCCCCTGCTGTAATAAGCTCCCTGCTCTAATAAGCACCCCTGCTCTAATAAGCGCCCCTGCTCTAATAAGCGCCCCTGCTCTAATAAGCGCCCCTGCTCTAATAAGCGCCCCTGCTCTAATAAGCACCCCTGCTCTAATAATCTCCCCTGCTCTAATAAGCACCCCTGCTCTAATAAGCGCCCCTGCTCTAATAAGCGCCCCTGCTCTAATAAGCGCCCCTGCTCTAATAAGCGCCCATGCTTTAATAAGCGCCCCTGCTCTAATAAGCGCCCCTGCTCTAATAAGCGCCCCTGCTCTAATAAGCGCCCACCCAACATTTTTTGACTGATAACATACTTCATTTGATTAATTTGAAGACTTAAAATACTCACATTTTGCTACATTCTTTGCTTATTTTGCATGTGACCCTCATGATGTTTTTGTGGTTGTTATTGTGGGGCTAGAATATGACTAATTCACAAATATGTGCATTGCAGTTCGAATAATACACTGTATGCTGAATGACACACTGGGCGCTCATTAGGAATAAACTTTGGGACTAAAAAGTGGTGCAATTTTATTTTCGTAAGTGGCCCGAGCACTTATTATGCCGAATACGCTATTTATCGATTTGGTTGAAAAAATTGTAACTGAAAATATTCTTGTTAAATTTCTGTGTTAAAAATGAAATTTAAGTCCAAGAATAAAAATAGAAATTATTGAAAAATAATAATCTGAGAAACGCATTAGTGAACTTATTTCTTTTAACTCTACAGTATATAGCAATTTACTGGTATACTATAATTTTTCGGAATTTGTCGCCACTGTGGCTGACATTTTCCTGAATGTTTGTCAAAGTGCACTCGATCTGTTTGTGCTACAAGCATTTATCTTTTAATTCCACAGAAATCAGAATAAAAGAAGAAATGGTTCATTATAATAGAAAGTTGTTGTTCAAAGAGTTTTACATCCTGAAAGACCTCCTGTTAATAGTATCATATCAAGACTTCTGTAACCTTTCATAAACCGGTTGCATGCAGAATGCTGTTGCAGACTCAACTGGGATTCAAATAACAGGCTGAGCATCTTGAGTATTTCACTAATGATAACAAGTGCACTAATACATCTTGGAGAGTTCTAAAAGTTACACTTGAGACTGAAAATGGGAAAATTATGTGATAAAAGCTTCTTGTTTAACACATTTGAGTCCCAGCATCGCGTATACACGTCCATATTTTGTTCCTTTCATGTACCAGCATCGCGTATACGCGACGGATATCATAGCATCAATTACATGGAATTAATTCAAAGTGGTGGGGTGCTTCTTTTTTGTTTTGTAAATTTAACGTAAATAAACATTTTGTCTACCTATTTTCAAGTATAGGGGTCGGTCATACTTCCTGTTTTTGTAAGAAAAGGGTCAAACACAGGACAAAATTTTGTGAACAAAGCAAAGCAGAGATTTATATAAGCAATGTACACACAAAATGGCATTACTAGTTGGCCATCCTCCGCCGTTAGATAGAGACGATGAGTCTGATTTGGAGCCAGATTTCGTAGATTTTTATATGAACAATGATAGCAAGAATGATTTTGACAGCGAATGAAGAGGAATTGACTATAAATAACAGTGATTTTTCGATCAACTTCAACATAGACAACAAAGATAAAAAAAAGCTAAGTGGAGCAATGATAAATTTGAAAAAACCTCCCAGGCCCTAAGGGACACTAAATCCTAATGGGACTCAATGTGTTAATATTCTCATATTTCAATATTTATCATATACACCACTCTATGAGCACATGAACACAACACAAGGTTGTAATTGCAAAACGTTGCTTTGTGTATTATTGTCTTTACCATGATTAACTTGAAAGGTCAATTAGCATGGACAGAATATACAATACAGTTGAATGCTTTTGATTGGTCTAAAAATATGCACATATACTAACAAACCAATCAATAACCCCCATAGAAGTGTCGTTACAGTTATGTATCACAAATTCATCAGAATTGGGGGTGCAGGGTGAGGGGTTAAGCAATTTTCTTTAGCAAAAATTAGGGGGTGCGGGGATCAAATTTTTTCAGCAAAAATTGAGGGGGTGCAGCAAAAATTGGGTCAAGTCAATTATCTTCAGCAAAAATTGGGGGTGGGGGTCAAGCAATTTTCTTCAGCAAAAACTGGGGATGCAGGGGTCAAGCAATTTTCTTCAGCAAAAATTGGGGGATGCGGGGAGGGGGTCAAGCAATTTTCTTCAGCAAAAATTATACAAGGTATCTCAATGTTTTTAACAAGACTTGAGAAAAAAAGTTTTGAATGGCAATTTTTAATATTTCTACAAACATAAATGATTTAGATTGATACAAAATATATGGATTGTTACAAATACACACCCTGCAGCACCACAACTTTCCATGTGATTGGCCAATGTGACATCATTGGACCATACATCATACTGCCATTTCTTCAGACCAAGAACTCCACACAGAACGTTGCCGGTGTGAACGCCAACTCTCATATTGATGTTAACATCAGTAGCATCAGCAACGAGTCTGAGAGAAAAAAAGATGATCACAAATTTATACAGCCATCATTCATTTCAATCCTTTAAATAATTAGTTCATTGGTCTACAGCAACGAGTCTGAGACAAAAAAAAAAAGATCACAAAATTCATACAGCCATCATTAATTTCAATCCTTTAAAAAATTAGTTTATTGGTCTACAGCAACGAGTCTGAGACAAAAAAAGATGATCACAAAGTTTATGCAGCCATCATTAATTTCAATCCTTTAAATAATTAGTTTATTGGTCTACAGCAATGAGTCTGAGACAAAAAAAAGATGATCACAAAGTTTATACAACCATCATTATTTTCAATGCTTTAAAGAATTGGTCTAGCAAGTGAATCTTACATGAAAGAGGACTTTAAAAGAAACAAAATGGTGAAGAACCTCATTTGTGTAGAAATGACTGGTGAGAAAAGTCTAACTTTAAAGGAATATTCCCATGGTTTTTCCTAAAATGTTATTTGAAAAAGCATACTTTTAAAGCCAATTTGGTACAAAAATCAGCTTGATATCATATTCCGTTCAGGAGATATGGATTTTTAAAGATTTCCCATTGGATTTTAAAGTTTTTGTACACTATGATGAATTCATGTTTGATGATGTCATAGAGACAATTCCATTGCAAATGTTTATGTATTTCTTTGAACATTAGTTAGTTGCTTTCTGTATGATTAGAAACAATTTTCCCAAAGTTATTGAAGTAGGGTATACTTGGCAATAAAATACTTAACTTTCATCTATTTATTTTTCTAGCAGGTTTTACTAATACAAAAATTATGATAGATTTTAATAAAATACATCAACTTTGTGGGAGAATGTGTTGCTGTGATGTCATACTAAGCCTTTTCCTATTCATTTATTGGCATTTTTTTGTGAACCTTAAATTTGAATAACTCCTGGTAGGAATAACATACTAACATGATTTTTGTACTAAATTGTTTCTAAAAGAATTTCTTTATCGTTTGAAAGGTTATAAAAAACACATGGGAATATTCCTTTAATCACAAGATAATGTGCCAGTACATGTTCTATTTTTCTTGGTAGTTCAACACTCAACAGCAAGCATATATATAGCTCCGGTCAGTTGGGAATATTCCTTCAAGGTTGGTGTCCTCATCCCCACTTTCTTAACGTAATTGTTAACGTATGTTATAGAACATGTTTTTACCGACTTAATTTTTGTCCACAAAAGTTCTTCAGGGGGTAAATTATTGTTAAAGTATTAGTTCAGTGGTCATGCAAGTCACCTTAAAAGAAGACTTCAAAAAACAAAATAGTGAAGAAAGCATTCAAAAATCTTATTTTCTTAAGGAGATATTAAAGGATTAGTTAAGTGGGAATGAAAGAGAACTTTAAATAAACAAAATTGTGAAGAAAGCATCTAAAAATCTTATTCCGTTAAGGAGATATTCAAGTTTAAAATTTTGTATTATTTCTGTAGAAATGACTGAAATCAGATTAGTGACATCACAGCCTCAGATACCTCAGTCTTTATATATTTTAAAGAAAGTTTATTTAATTTTTTCACTACTTAAATTATTTTCTTCAAACTTTCTTCAGGTGGTATATTATAAATACCCTTTGTAGATTCAGTTTTACTACTTTTTTGACATCTCATGGTTTATAAGCCACAAAATCGCAGACAAAATATGATAGAATACATAAAAACTTTGAGGAATCTGAGGCTATGATATCACAATTAGTCTGATTTCAGTCGTTTTATACAAATAATACCAAACTTTAAACTTAAATTTCTCCTTAATGGAATCAGAATTTTGAATGCTTTCTTTACTATTTTGTTTCTTTTGAAGTCCTCTTTCATATAAGATGCTTGACCCTGAACTAATCCTTTATTTATAGCTAATTCAGTATTCTTGTTTGGATACTTTCGTGACATATCCAATAAAGTTTAAACCACAATAAAATTTAAAAAAAAGGGAGGGGAGGGGGGTACATTAGACTTCCAGGAAGGTAAGGATGTGATGTCACAGCAAGTCTGAATTCAGTTATTTCTTCAGCAATGGGAAGATGACCATTTCCATGCCCCTGAATTTATCACTGTAAAATGTGATATGTGATAATAGTTGTTTGTTTGTTTGTTTGATGAGGTCTTAACGGCACCACGACAACGAAGGTCAAATTGTGCCTGAGAGGTCAGATCATTTTAGAGGTAGTAAGGAAAGAGACCAGGGGGAGAATGAGAGAAATTCAAGAACAAAAGCCAGAAAGCTGTGATCGAGAGAGGAGGTGCATGGGTAAAACAAAAACAAAGTAGAGAGGGGGGTGGAAGAGGAGAATTAAATATGGTTGTAGAGGGATGCATGCTGAAGGAAGGAGATTATTTTATCTGGAGGATTTTTCTGGAAGAACTCAGCAATTGAGTTGTGGGGAGCGAGGGAAGCTCTGGGAAGGTTGTACAGGGGGCAAGCAAGGAGAGCGTGCTGGATTGTAAGGATGCAGTGGCAATTGTTACAGAGGGGTTGGGGGGAACCAGTGATAATAGTAATAATAATAATAATAATTTCATAGAGCACCCTTTCTATACAAGTATATTCATTACATATATAATATATAGTTTAAATTTTAGAATAGGGAAGAGCTGCCCAAACATCCATCCATTAGCTCAGGGAAGTGAAGGAACATCACATTTTCACGCTTCTCTTCTTGAATAGTGTTCAGAGAAGCAGGTAAGGTGTGACTGTCCTACCATTGGGACCGATGTCCCCTCCGAAGGACGGCGAGCGCCATTCAACCATTGCCACTTCTCTCAACAGCTGAATGGGGAGCAGGAGCTGCAAACGATGTACTTCCGCTTTATCTGGGTCCATAGCTGTGGAAAAACGGGTTAGACAGGTCTTGAACGGGAGGGGGGAGGGGGGGGGCTTGAACCCGATACCTCCAGCATCTCAGTCATGCGCTCTACCACTGTGCTACCTGACTCCTTGGTACTTAGTTAGCTCTTATTAAAACTTGACAAATTCCACAAAATGCATGCAGTGCTCTTAACCTTTTGGCTATTGATACTGGCTATTGATATTGATACAAGGAAAAATAATAATTTTCCCAATTGAAGAATGCTAAAAAGCAATTGGAGATTTTTCTACATGACAACAACCAGAAATAAACTTTCAATTTTCGAACCTTTTTCTTTAAGCTATACATCACACATCAATCAATTATATGAGCTATTGTTGGATCTACCTGACCATAGATTAAGTCATTTTCAACCTCCTACATCTCAAATAGCACCAAAAACCCTTAAATCTCTATCAACTTATCTTACCTCATAGCCTCACACATGTCCAGGCCCATCTCTACCAACTTATCTTACCTCATGGCCTCACACATGTCCAGGCCCATCTCTACCAACTTATCTTACCTCATGGCCTCACACATGTCCAGGCCCATCTCTACCAACTTATCTTACCTCATGGCCTCACACATGTCCAGGCCCATCTCTACCAACTTATCTTACCTCATGGCCTCACACATGTCCAGGCCCATCTCTACCAACTTATCTTACGTCATGGCCTCACACATATCCAGGCCCATCTCTACCAACTTATTTTACGTCATAGCCTCACACATGTTCAGGCCCATCTCTACCAACTTATCTTACCTCATGGCCTCACACATATCCAGGCCCATCTCTACACAGTTGATAGCATGACCCGGTCGCTGGATGGGAAGGCCTGACACGCAGTAATAGCAGTCACCAAGGATCTTGATTCTCATGCAGTTGTGGGTCTGTGTGGATAACAAAAGTCAATTACTAATAGTATTATCACAATTTATATAGTGGCAAAATCTATGTAAATAATCATTGGCGCTGTACAAATAAAATATTACATCAATACATAAGAAAATAAAAGTTAAGAAAACTAAGCCCTAAAATACTAAATGTATTTAAAGCATGCAGAAAAAAATATATATACAAGATTTAATATAAGTAAAAATAGAGAAAAACTTAAAGGATATAAGAACAATACATCTACACCAATAAAACATTAAAAGGTAAAATAACTTCTATAAGTACTTTAAAATTATGATTTAAAGAACATATGGTTGTAACAGACTGTACAAATGAAATTGTACATGCTGACATTGGAACATAAAAGATACAAACTTTAATTAAAGCATGCAGCAAAATATTAATAAGGTCGAATATAAATAAAAATAGAGAAAATTAAAAGGATTTAATAACAATACATCTATACCAATAAAACATTAAAAGGTAATATAACTTCTATAAGTAATTCAAAATTAAGATATGGTTGTTATAGACTGATAGACTTAGCGATAAAATATCAAAGATAATTATATGAAATAAGAAAAAGAATAAAGGTAATACAACAATTTATGTAGAGTGAAAGAGACTTTAAAATCAAATGTCAAAAGCAACCTTAAAAAATGTGTTAGTGCTAGAAATATTATTGAAAATATTATCTAAGTGTTATAATATCTTAGTATAATACCAAACATTTATCATTGTAGTACTGATATTATATCGATGTAGTGCTAAACATCATACTGTGTTAAAAACATCCTACTTACGGTGATAAAATGTCTTAATAATAATTATCTTACCATATTTACAATTGTCTTATTATATTACTATAGTAGTGAATATATCTTACAATAATACTAACTAAGACCAATACAGGGTTTGAAAACCACTTGCCTGCTCACCATAGGCAAGCAATGGAAAATTGTGGCAAGTACAAATATTATAATATATTGTGGTACTTGCCACACTTAAATTAAGCCCCACCAAGTTGTATAAATGATTGCCGAGTGACTCCAACCCTGGACCTGGCACAACTAGAGGTCTGGGGCCCGTGGTCACAAACTTATTGCAGTGTCATTGCTCAGGGCCCCTCAAATCTCATTTTTTTGCTCAGGTCTGTGCGGTTTACCCACCCTATTGTTGCGCCCTTGCCTGGACCAATATCTAATAAAATTAGGATTGTTTAATATCAGAGAACCCTCAAACACCACAATTTGCGCCCACAACAAAAAGAAATATTAATAAGAGATTGAAACACTTTTGCTGCATTTGGATTAATATATCAATAATTTAATGTGCTCTCTGACCCACTATGGCCCTCCCTGTATCCCATACCTCCAATTACTTCCTCTCTTTATCAAAGGCACATAAATAAAAATGACTGCCAGGATGTTCATAACATAAAATCTTTTGCAAACATTCTCCTCTTAAGAAACACATCTTTATGTACCATCCATAAAAAAAAAAGAGACCTTCAACATCTACCAAATGATTAAGAAAAATGAGGCTATAAGAAAAATATTTAACTGGCAGTTATTTCTAATATAAAATTACAGTAGAACTGTCGGAAGGACAGTATGCTCGACTATTCAAAGATAGCATAGACAATGAGCTTGTTGAGGGATGTGTATGCTGGTAATGGGGCTAATAGGGGAAAGTAATGGGGCTACTAGGAGAGAGTAATAGGGCTAATAGGGAGAGTTATTTCAAATTATATCAGCTTTCAAGGATGCAATTACTTTTCACTCTGTTCAGATTTTCACATTTTACTGCAAGCCTCAAAATATCTTTGAGTTGCATCAGACATTTTACCAGGGAATGGAAACTCCCTGATTTTATGACACTGAAAAAAACTCAAAGTTACTACCTCACTCTGTAACTCAGAAAATATTTGAAAGCAATCTTTATAAATGAAACACCTCTTTTCATTATATCTACTGAGTCACAAAGAAAAGAAGGGACCCATGACTTGCCTAGCTTTGTCAATGAACGATTAAAATACTACAAAGCATCTTTGTGGCATGATGCAATCATTTGTTCAGTCATATATTTTACTACCAAACTATAATTTCTAATATAAAACAATCAAATTTTATCATCTGCCAAACAAAAAGTTTTACACACATATATCAAGTTCAAGTTCACTAACAAGTTATAAAATACCTACAAACTGCCCTATATTACCCAAACAATTACTGAAAATATCACTATCACTTCAATTGATTAAATCTCAATTTCCCATGGGGACATATTTTCCCATGGGGATAGATGCCTCTTTAATACACCGAAACATTTTATTCATTTCATAGAACTTTCGAAAAAAAATGACAAATATTTTGTCATAAGAGACAATCAAAGAGACAAGATAATTTTCAGTAGTGCGTAACCCGAGCCCAAATAGAAACTCTGTCAAAAAATCACAAAAATTTTCCTCAGGAGTGGCGATGTGGATATTGTTTCATCTATGAAATTCCAAGGACGTTCTTCACAAATAAACATTTAGTCTGAAATAATTCGCAGGGATTAAAAGAATTTGGAAGACAATTTCTCATCTATGGCTTTCACAAATTAATTAATTTTTTTCTTTGTACAAATACAGCTTCTAAAACTCACACGTGAATGAAACGATTATTTTGCAATCTTTTACATTAGCAGTAATCCGTTTGGAATAATGGTGCCAAACACTTGCCCTTCACCAAAGAGCCTGTTCTCACTTGGGTAGGAGATCGTAATCACATCCTCTGCAGGTGATCAGATCTGCCATTTTTTTTTTATAAGGGAGGGGGGAAACGTTCGCCCGAACTGATTCGCAGTTGGATCATGATCAGCAGCAGCTGATCAGATCCACCGATGAGATTCTCGAAAAGAAATGTGTGAGCATAGATCAGTGAGGTGCGATCACGTTAGTTGTGCAATATCTTGTTATAACTATGTTTCGCAGATATTTCAATGATGCACTTTTTGATTTCAGTTTCACTCATGTCCTGCGATTAGATCATCGATCGGATTGCAGGCTCGCACTCAAGTGAGAACACACGACACTTTTTTTTTTTTTTTTTTTTTAAATCATCGAGCAAGGTTAGCGAACATGACTCTGAGATAAATGAGAACACGGTCAAAACCATTTTCCTAAAGATGTTACTTCAACATTCTCTCAAAGGAACGGACAATTTGTTTCAGAGGTAATGAGTCTCTTGGGAACCACAGCGTATTTATGATTATCATCAAGTGTGCATTCTTAACCTTTTGTAAGATTTCATCGGTGATGAAAATTAAAGGAATATTCTCATGTTTTTTCGTAACCTTTGCTAACAAAGAGAAAAATGTTAGAAACAATTTATTACAAAAATCATATTGATATCTTATTCCTACCGGGAGATATTCAAATTTTAAGGTTCACAAAAAATGCCAAAAAACAAATAGGAAAAGACTTAATGACATCACAGCAACACATTCTCCCACAAAGTTGATGTATTTCATTAAAATTTATCATCCTTTTTTATTAGTAAAAACTGCTAGAAAAATAAATTGATGAAAGTTAGGTATTTATATACGTTGCCAAAAAACCCATACTTCAATAACTTTGGGAAAATTGTTTCTAATCATCCAGAAACAACCAATTAACATTTAAATAAATAAATAAATATTTGCAATGGAATTGCCTCTATGACATCATCAAACACGAATTCATCATACAGTACAAAAACTTTAAAATGCAATTGGGAAATCTTCAAAATTCCATATCTCCTGAACAGAATATGATATCAACCTGATTTTTGTACCAAATTGGCTCTAAGAGTATGCTCTTTAAAATAAAATTGTACAGATAACCATGGAAATATTACAAATAACCATGGGAATATTACGAATAACAATGGGAATATTACAAATAACCATGGGAATATTACAAATAACCATGGGAATATTACAAATAATCATGGGAATATAACAAATAACCATGGGAATATTACAAATAACCATGGGAATATTACAAATAACCATGGGAATATTACAAATAATCATGGGAATATAACAAATAACCATGGGAATATTACAAATAACCATGGGAATATTACAAATAACCATGGGAATATTACAAATAACCATGGAAATGTTACAAATAACCATGGGAATATTACAAATAACCATGCATGGGAATATTACAAATAACCTTGGGAATATTACAAAAGACCATGGGAATATTACAAAAACCATGGGAATAATACAACAACAAAAAACATGGGAATAATTTAAAAAAAACCCATGGGAATATTATAAAAAAATCATAGGAATATTACCCCAAAAAACCCATAAGAATTAAAAAAATGGAAATATTACAAAAAAAACCATGGAAATATTACAAAAACCATGGAAATATTACAAATAACCATGGAAATATTACAATTAACCATGGAAATATTACAACAACAAAAAATATGGGAATGTTATAAAAAAGCATGGGAACAACTTTAAAAAAACATGGGAATATTACAAAAAAAAACACCATGTGAATATAAAAAAAATGGGAATATTACAAAAAAAAACATGGGAATATTACAAAAAAACATGGAAATATTACAAAAAACCATGGGAATATTACAAAAAAAAATGGAAATATTACAACAACAAAAAACCATGAGAATATTCCTTTAAAGAGGATAATTTTAAATTGATCTGAAGAATGTGAATTTGTTTCGGAGTAGCAAGTTCCAACATGGCCATGGTGTTATTTCTGCTTATTGTCTATGGAAAACAGGCTATGTTGTGACAGTGACAAGGAGTGATTAAATTTGATGATCAAATCTGAAAACTGGTACAGAATTAAATGCCATATAAATAGAATGCTAATGAGTAGGGAGCATAAACTGAATACTTGAGGGAAAAAGATTAGCTGGGAGTTATGAATGTGTTTTCTGTGTGAAACAATTCATCCCCTTGACGTGAAAAAGCACAGGTAATATATACAATTGTACAACAAGATGTTTTTGCTGGATAACTTTTATGGCTAAGAGATGTCATGTCAAAAATGCTTTCAATGTTTCATATATAATAATTAAAAAAAAAAAAATCACAATTTAAAATGTTCTGGTTCTATACAATTGCGTTTTTGCAGGCCCTGCTCAGGAGACCTTTATGTGGGGGGGACCTGAACCCCATCCCATAGATCTGTAAAATAAATTTTTAATCATCTCTCAACCTTTCTATCGCAGATTCCACACAATTTTAGAAATTTGATTGAATTTTGATTTGCACGAAGAACAAAAAATTCCTCTAAAGGGGTTATTTTCATCCTTTCCCTCTCATCCAGCTGTGAGCCTGGAAGAATTTCTCAACTCTGAAAAGTTATATCTCTTACCTCTGCTAACTGGTCAAATTTCCCAAATAGTTCGTTGAGAGTCTTGACAAGCTCAGAGGCGGAGCAATCACTGGCGAGCGATGTAAATCCAACAATGTCTGCGTACAGGATACTATACATCCACAGATGAAAAAAATGGAAAATATTAGCAAAGAGCTGAATCTGAATAAGTTGACAAAAATCCTTCCAGAGGACATGAACGCCAACTGAGCATACCAAAAGTGTGAGTGAAACAGAAGAAAGTCAGTCAACAATACAAACTTAAGATTTGAAACAGTTTAAACTAGGTACATGTACGATGTCTGATAACAAAGTATTCCAATTTTTTAACAAGCCGAGGAAGAAGGCTTATCTATATCATTGATATATAATCTTTTTACCAAAGGGACCCTGGAAATTAAGATCACGATTATTTCTTGTATTAATTCTGTTGGTTGGGATTAGCTAGGTTGCCTTCATCAATGGAGACAAGATTGTTATTGAATGAAGCATTTGTAGGCATGTGTGGTTTCTTCTTGTTTTTAGCAGGGGCCAATGTAATAGAACACCAATTCTTTTGTGGTGGTAACATGCTTTTTACACAGAGGGACAAAAAACCATCAAGAAACATGGGTGGGGAATTCCACCCCTTCTTATTCCCTCAACACATGAAAATGAGGAATTTAAAAAAAGACCAACAGCAAAAAAATCTCTGAAAGGAAACCCAAAAGCATGACAAGGCAAAACAATGCCATATTAATGATTAGGCCTACAATCTTGGACAAAACTCGTTGAAACACTTAGTGAAAATATATGATGTTTTTCATGAAGCTACTTTTTCCTATTGTAAATTATTCCACATTTACAAATCAGAAATACTGGAATTATTTCTGTTGCTCCTTCACTTCCTACAATTTCAATTGTAATTAATATTTAAAAATTTTAAGGACATTTTGATAATTTAATTGATGCCACCAGAGTCCCCCTCCCCTACCTCACTATATTAATTGTCCTCCCCTTCCCCTCCCCTTTCAATTTTAGAATTTTAAGGACATTTTGATAATTTAATTGATGCCACCAGTGTCCCCCTCCCCTACCTCACTATATTAATTGTCCTCCCCTTCCCCTCCCCTTTCAATGTTGGATGTTGTTAATTTTTTTCCTGGAAATGACATTAAGAATGAAAGAAATTTAACATTAAAAAGGGGGGAAGGGGGAGGGGGTAGGGGGTTACAAATCTCTGAAAAAATAAAGAAACATAACATATGTAGTTCTCAAAAAGCTGAAGTGTTCCAACAGTTTTGTCCAAGATTGTAGATCAGTGTCATGAAATTTACACAAAATGGGGCAATATTTCGGAATAAAATCTTTTGTTTTGCTCAAAAGACTCTTGCCCCCTATAAAAAAATTGTTGTTACAGATGTAGCTACACAGAGGAAGGGGGTCAAAGTTGATCAAATCAATGGTAGAAAGTTGGTCGAACAACAACATTTGTTTGTTTGTTTGTTTGATGAGGGCTTAACGACACCACAACAACGAAGGTCAAATTGTGCCTGAGAGGTCAGATCATTCCAGAGGTAGGAAGGAAAGGACACATGGGGAGAATGAGAGAAATTCAAGAACAAAAGGTCAGAAAGCTGTGATCGAGAAAGGAGGTGCATGGTTGAAACAAAAACAAAGTAGGGAGGGGGTGGAAGAGGAGAATCAAATATGGTTGTATAGGAAAGCATGATGAAGGAAGGAGATAATTTTATGTGGAGGATTTTTCTGGAAGAACTCAGCAATTGAGTTGTGGGGAGCAAGGGAAGCTCTGGGAAGGTTAAACTCCCCGATAGTTTCAAATTCTGCAGAGTTGCACCGTTGTTCAGATCAGTCAAAAGCTGGGTTAAATTTGCAAAATGTTGAATCATAATTTGCCCAAAACAGGTCAAACAATACATTTCAATGCATTCAATTATTGTATGATATTCATATTTTTACAAAGCATTGATCAGCTTCATAAATATTTGCTCCAGTGTCTATATTTTATCCAAAATTTTGATTCAGATTAATAATATCATATTTGACACTTCAGTACATATGACACCCTTCATTATAACGAATCATTCTGTTAGCCAAAAATGTATATTCCCTTGCAGTGGCGTAGCTGAGGATTTCCATATTGGTTGGGCAAGTAACAGAAAGAAACCGACAGTAATGGCCCCTGCTGACTAACGGTACTAATTTTGAAATGATAAAAATGGAATATTGTGAAGAGTTCTTTTTTAATCCCTAATTTTTCTTCATGCTGTCATGATCTGATTCTTGCATGCTTCAAAAGGTCAGCTTTAAAGTTATATGGATGTGTAGAGACAAACATTAGCTTTAAAATCTTTTAAAAACCATCATAGTAGCAACAAATATTATCAAAATCTGTTGAATTTACATTGACCATTTTACAGCATTTTCAAATCTCAGGCATCAATTTGCATATTTCATTTAAAATTGTAAAAATGCCAATAATTGCTTAAAATGAACCATTTTACACCTTTTTACAACATTTTTTTAATCATTTTTAGTGTTAATATGCAAATTTTTAGGCAAATTGGTGGTGTATGAACAGCCATAACTATTTATTTTCCTTGGTCTTTTAATCATGTACCACAATGAATGAGAGTATTCTATTCCAATAAAAATTTCCGGATCTTGCAATATACCCCAATTCAACACAGATCTGGGAAGGTATTTTAATCATTTCAAAGAAATTTAAGGAAAGAAATAACAACTCGTTTTCAGAGAAGCTTTTAACTTTCTTCCAGTTAATACATTATACATTTTACGTCTGTTTGCCAGTGGCGGCACCAGGATTTTGGTCATAAGGATGGGGGCACATGGAGGGGCACATGAAGGGGGCGAACATGGGGGAAGCAAGTGGCAAATTTGTTTCCTAGGAGTAAAATCCTTTAAATCGCACAAAATATGTCACTTTACAACATTTTCGGGGCGGGGGCAAGTGGGACAAAGTGATCTTGTGGGGGGAATGCCCCATGCCCCCCCTCTCCCTAATGCAGCCACTGCTGTTTGCTTCTTGAGGTTTAACGGCACTGGGAAAGTAAATTTATGGTGCTAGAGTAAAGAGAGGAGAAAGAACTTTCTTTTAAATGATAGAGTAGAGGGGGTAGAGAGATGGCAAGGGTGTAGGTAAGAGTGAAGAATATATATATATATCAAAATGACAAGAAATTCCTCAAACTTTCATCAGCTGTAACCCCAAAACAAATTTATGTGTTTTTTTTCTTAAATTTTAAAGACTATAAAATTAAAGACTAATCTAAAATTAAGGACTATAGTGTTCTTCTACGAATTTTAGGCACTTTTTAATATGAAATAGAATATAAATGTTTCTTTGCTGTCCATATACCTTTCATATCAGGTTGTACATTGCATAGAAAGTGATAGTGTCAATTTCGAAACAGAATGTCAGTGTTTAACACAAGAGTGAAAATACTTGAACAAGAATGAATATTTCACCCGGTGAACTTACACACCTGGACTTTGCAGTTATGCCCTGCAATATTGTTCTTCTTTCATCTCAACGAAACGAAAATATATTTCATATATTACACTAGTAGTGTTCTGCATATTATACCTTTTTTTGTTTGCCTTTTCTACTTATGCTTTGCATTACTGTCCTGTACTATTCTCCAGATGGAGAGGTGGAAAAATAGCTTGTATTTCCTATTTTATTTGTTGCTTAATTTGCTCCCGCCACTGGTCTTTTGGACTCCTTGACTAATACAAACAATCAGCACATTACATCTGTTGTACACAAAAGACTTGATACAATGATACTGTGATATGTTTGTTATGTGGCCCTGAGCGCTAAAACCCCTAACCTCCCCCAAGATTCTAGTTGCGTAATTAAAGGCACATATTCAGTTCAGTCCATGCCTCGCGCGGGAGATTTTTTGTCGTAATAACCCACAATGCATCTTTCCAAATTCAAATCTCTTATTAGAAATATATGAATGGTAAAATAGGTTTAAGCCAAAGATAGGAAAAATGCATGTGAAATATTATAATTTTATTGGTGCAATGAACAGAACAGAATAATAAAAGTATTTTCTCCATTTTCACCATCACAAATTTGATTTTCACGATGGTATTATAAAGTAAACTTTAAAAATTCATTTCAATAGTCTCTGACAATACTATTTAAAAATGAGTCACCAGCAACAGCTTAAATTATGCAAGAAAAAATAGAGTTCCAGAATTATTCATTTCTAATATCATTTTCAAGGCCAAGACTTTATTCAAACTATACAATTTTAGAATAACATACTTTGAAAAGCACAAAAATCTTTAAGGGTTGAACTTATTAGCAACACTTATGGTCATTGCGAATATCTCGGATCTGCCACTCAGCAGATCAGAAGCGTCAACCGGACTGATATTAATTATTTCAAACATCACCAAAATGCCAACGTTTATCTTCATTGATCTATTATCATTTATCTTACCTCACGTTGCGATGTCTTTTTATGTATAGATTATGAAAGTGCGTAGTACTGTGATTATGACGGGGAGGCATTGGGGTCATAGCGGGGTCGCGAACTCGTTCCATCATTTGAGTTTTCATCTCGGCTGCTATGTGGGCAGGAAGTACTGACAACAAGAGCTTCTCCTGTGAGAAAAAGAGAGACAGACTGGATGTAAAAAATTGAGAGAAAAAAAAACTTCCCATGTATTCCCATGGAATTTCATTTTTGTGTATCTGATAGAGAAAAAATTAAGAAACATTAGGAAAAAAATAACATGTTGATATCTCATTTCTAGAAGAAAATGATTGAACTTGAAAGATTTTTCTTGCCTGCATTAAAATGACTTTTGTACTAAGTCATGATTGTGTTGTTATTCCTGTGCTAATATTTATGTATTTCTTTGAAAATTAATCTCAATTTTTTTATAATTCAAATAAAGTTACAAAATTAGATTGGAAAACATTATTGCAAATTTTATTCTACACTATTCTTCATAAATTTCAAGAGAAAAATGTTCCCAATCATTTAAAAAATACAAAATTACTATTGAAGAAATAAATAGTGCAGGAAGTGCTGTGATGACATCATAATGATGACTTAGACTCAAACCAACAATCTCTTTTATGAAGACAAGAAATATCTCAAAAATTCAATAACTTCTTGTAGGAATAAGATATTAACTTGATTTTTGCACCAATCTGTTTCTATAATTGTCCTCTCTTAAATATATTTAAATGAAATTCCACAGGCATATTCCTTTAAAGTTACACTCCACCAAATATGATATTGTATACTATTCTGGATTTTTAGAACATAGGCTACTCTTATCTTGCACGTGACAAAACTAATAATTAATGTGCTGTTTGGGTAAACACTCAATTCATTTTAAATGATGCAAGATGAACATGAAACAACCGGGTCCACATAGATGAGAATTCTCCTGGGGTGGGGGGAGGCTTCCATATGTGAGGTATATATACATGTGCTACCCGAACAACGCAAGATAAACTTGAAACAATTAGGTCCACAAAGGTGAGAATTCTCCTGGGGGTGGGGGTGGGGGGCACTTCCATATGTGAGGTATATATACATGTGCCACCTGAGCAGTTAACTTTTTCAGAATTTTTATAGTGCAGGTATCAAAAATCCAATCTCTCAAACTGCAGGTCTCAGACAAATTGCATATTTTCATACTGCAGGTTTCAAAATTCACTTATTTGTGTACTGCAGGTATCAAAAATCACCTATTTTCGTACTGCAGGTATCAAAAATCCTCTATTTTCATACTGCAGGTATCAAAATGATAAACTGTCATACTGCAGTTATCAAAAAAATCTCTCATACTGCAGTCCAATTTAGAAATTCTAGGCGGCACATACCTACCACTTTAGTAAGGAAGTGCCCCCACCCCCCGGGAGAATTCTGTTATAAGGTTTTAACATTTGCGTAGAGCTAGCTTTCAAAAAGGGAGGGGGTGGTGTGTGTGGGTTCAGCTCTTACTTTTGATGTCAATGTCCACAAAGTTTGAGGTGGGGGCAGGTTCACAGGGACCTTGATAACATCATCTCTGTGTATAGTTACATCCAGACATACATGCTTGTTTTATTAACCAGTTGTGGAGCATTGGCTGAAGACTCACCAAAAATCAAACCCGCAACACAAAAGTGAATAGCTGAATTTGGTTAAACTGCTTTGCCACGGAGGAATTGAATGAATAAATTAACAGAAAACAATATTTCCACTTTAACAAAGGTTTTCCACAGCCCCACCCCGAGATAGAATTTGAAGAGAAAAGTTTGTTTGTCTGTTAGTTTGATGAGGGCAAAATGGCACCACGACAACGAGGGTCAAAATGTGCCTAAGAGGTTAGATCATTTTAGAGGTAGGAAGGAAAGAAAACAGGGGGAGATTGATAGAAATACAAGAACTAAAAGTCGCAAAGCTGGGATCAAGAGAGGAGGTCCATGGGTGAAAAAAAAACAAAGTAGAGAGAGTGGGGTGGGAGAGGAGGACTTAATATGGTTGTAGAGGGAAGCATAATGAAGGAAGGAGATCATTTTATCCAGAGTGTTTTTCTGGAAGAACTCGGCAATTGAGTTGTTGGGAGCGAGGGAAGCAAAGAAAACAAAAACAAATACAGACTTTCACCGGGTATCCCCCATATATATATATATATCAGTGCCC
Source organism: Chiridota heheva (assembly GCA_020152595.1). Taxonomy (NCBI): domain Eukaryota; kingdom Metazoa; phylum Echinodermata; class Holothuroidea; order Apodida; family Chiridotidae; genus Chiridota; species Chiridota heheva. The sequence goes on along the minus strand of JAIGNY010001593.1, from coordinate 542,295 downwards.
CCTTTTGTGAGTATTATTGGTTACAGACCTTCATCTAACCACAGCTATCTCTCTTGATCTCTTCCCATAATCAGCACAAGTGATCATGAAGATTAGAAGTGGATGCTCAATCAACATAATTTGCAGATTGTGACCAATGTTGCCTTTGGAGAGCTTTAAGGCTGCCGAGACCTAATGAGGGTCGGTTTAATCTTAAAACACACCTGTGATATCTTTTGAACGTGCATGAGTTTTTCTAAATTTTTCCCCCCCCCATCCTCCCCACCTCTATTGGTGGAGAACTTACCTGCTGTGCCTGTTCCTGCTCCAGTTTTATTCTGGCTTCAATGCAGGTTCTCGTATCTAAGAACGTCTTTCTTAAAACGATGTCAAGGAGCAACTTGTGAAACCAACCAATGAAATTTGCACATAGCAGGATAATGATACTGCTGATGAGTTTCTCTGCAAACTTTGAAGTAGACAAATATGATTGGCTAGTTAATAATTCTGAAATTAGATTCTTCAAGTTAAAGGCGTACAGACAAACTTTTTGTTTATATGCTTTGCAAACTGGATTTTTTATTTCGAAAAGAAGATGGCCGGGACACCAGAACAATCTAGGAAATATTTGAAAATGGAAAGAAAAAGTAAACAGTTTTGAAATATGGCTGATCAATCAATTTTGCAATAAATGCATCATTTATTGCAGGAGTATTACGCTCATCAAGATCTTTACATAATTTCTTCTAAAATTTTCATATCTAACAATTGATTTACTTGTGAGTGCATTTTCCATTATTCTAATTGATGAAAGCTTGATTGACTTAACAATTTTTAAAGCACAAAGTTAGAGGGAAGCAGCTAGGTTCCATTTTTAAAGTCTTCGGTACGACTCGGCCGGAGATCGAACCCACAACCTTCCAGCTGGAAAAGTGGGTGCTCTACCAATTGAGCACACCAGTCGGTTAGAAGATTAAATGTCTATGGTTGTCAAACATTGAGTAGCCCATTAGTATGAGATATCAAGGTGGCTAGGACTTTCGTTGAAATTTAAAAATACCTCACCTAGCTTCCAAGTTATGGCTGATGAAAGTCTATCCTGCTAGAATTTGGTTTGGGTTATGGTAAATACTATCCTGGTGGGTCTGCAACCAGTGAGTGAGTTCACAACTGGTTATCAAAGGCTGTGGCCGTCTTGATATAATGTCCAGTACTGGATGCTTTCAGGACATTAAACCTTGCTATGCTAAGCTAAATTCTTTTAACTTATTGACTTAAAATTTGTCAATAAATTCTCCACCCCCCCCAAAAAAAAAAAGGCTTCCACATTTACTATAACTTTGAAGAGGGAAGCATTGGAGAGATGAAAAGGGGCCACAAAAATTGTATCTCCTCTAAATAAAAAGATTATCAAAGGTGTAAATTAATCACAGGACTTGTAAACCTTCTGAAGACAAGTCATGGTAGCAAATTTTCTTGATACTCCAGAAAAGTTTGAACCTTAAGGTCTATGGTTAGGCTAACTCCCCTCTTTCTGAAAAGCTTTCAGTTCAGCCATTAGTTTGTTTACCTCACCCTCCCCACTGCAGACATACATGCACAAAATGTTTCCTTACTCAATATTCATTGTTAAATCTATAGAAGTCTAAATTTACATATTCATGAGTTTTCGTGTAAATGAATATTCAAACCTATACTTACATGATATTCTATTTGACCGAAAATGAACAAGCATAAATGTGGAAGAAACGTCACAACCCCGGCCACTATTGCATACGTCAACGAGAGCGGCAACATCATATAGATACTAAATATAACAAAAATCAACAGGCTTATGTCACTCGTGCTCGCTTTGTGCTCGTCCACTTTGTGTTCTATGACGTGTACCGCATAAATAGCTATCAGCATTGTTATCCATATAGTAAGAGCTAGTGCTTTGGACAATTTTGACATAATTCTGTCGGAGCACGTCATGACGAATAATAAAAGAAGTAATGTCACGGCCAATCCGCTTATGCTCAAGACAGCCTATAAAAAGAATGAACATTGGTAAGTGTAATGGAAGGAAAATCATGCGGACAAATGCTTTAAAAACATCTCCAAGTATAAGTGATGTGATAAAAAATCATTTCATGCCTGGTTTAACTGATTACTTCAGTAGTCAATCAGCTTTATCTTGAATGAAATAGGACAAATTAGTGAAGAAAGCGTTCCAAAATCTGATTCTGTTAAGGAGATATTTTAAAGTTTAAAGTTCCGTACTATTTATGTAGAAACAACTGAAATCAGAGTAGTTGTGATGTCACAGCCTCAGATTCCTCAAAAAGTTGATGTATTTCATCATATTTTGTCCTGTGAATTTGTGGCTTAAAAACCATTGGAAATATCAGGAGAGTAGTCAAACAGAATCTTGTAAGGGTAATTATAATTTATGACCTGAAAAAAGTTTGAGGAAAAATAATTCAAATATTAAAAACCTAAAGAAATTCAAACACATTAACAATTGTTAAGAATGTGAGAATGAGGGCACCAACCTTCCATAGTAGACTTACTACACCAGTCAATTCTATACAGATAAGACAGAACTTTAAACTTAAATATCTCTTTAGTGCTGGCCAGTAGCCAGGAGAAAAGCAGGGGGAGGAGGGGGGTTCATCCAAGAAAATGAACCCCCTTTTCAAATTTGTAACAGAATAAGATGTTGAAGACATTTTTCTCTATTTTGATTACAGATTTTGATTTACATAAGCTAAATGTGACCGCTCAACTACTCCTATCTCGTAAGGTATTTTGCTACTTCTCTGCACGAATACAATTTTTGTTATAATCATGGCACATCACCCAGCAGGCAACGAGCCTTATCGAATTGTGATTTTTCCTCAGCTTTTGGGTTTTGATTATCCCTATGATGAATTTGGAATTCATTTTTTCAACATTGCTTTTTCATGAAACTTATACTTTTGATCTATGAACAAAATTTCAGTTATTTACTTCTTCCAATGCTATCATGAAAACAACTACACCAAAAATAAAATCTGTCACAAAGGGGGGAGCCACAGCTTCCTCATTTTGCTAACCCCCTTTCCCTCTCTTTCTCCTGGATAAAATGAGTCAATGTAATGTAATGCTGAGAAAATGGTGCCAATTCCTAATTTAAAGAAAAACTTGTGAAAACTTCAATATGCTTTATCACAGTTATCCATTGTCTTTGTACAACAATTCTGTCCGTTCATTATTAATCTCACTCATAACATTTCTATGGAGTGGTTGCATTGTCATGACCCTTGCATCAAATCCCCGTAATATGCACGACCATGAGTGTGTGGTTTGCAACAGGTGAATTTCTTAACAAAGCAAAAAAATGTATGTGAAAATTTATCGTTTTTCATTCTTTTTTGCTGTTTAAAATTTTTTTATATGCATTTAAAAAAATCTAACACGGAAATTTCATAAAAAGATTAATGTTTTGGCATCGCCATCCTAAAGTCAGGCCATTCTACTCCTGTCAAAGTCCTTTGACCCGTGCATTAAATATGCATATAAACACTCGGCCTCAACATTAATCTTTAAGTATTATAGGCTCCAAGGTGTGGGCTCCAACAAAAATTGGTACTTGGCTTCCCACTTTTCAGCCAAAATTGGTTTTCCCCCTCCCCTCCCCAACTAAAAACATTTTGCACCTCAGAATCATATCCCTGGAGAGACATTGAAACAAGACCAGATCAAATTATGTTTCAACTTACAAGTTTTGTAACAACATCCATTGGACAATTTATATTAATTAGGCCTCCTTACTTACCGATTGTTTGTCAGTTTCTACACAATTGCACTGAAATAAAAAGAAAATGAAAGAAGGTACATGTAATTAGAACTAGAATATGTAAATTAGTTCAGGGGTCAAGGAAATTTATTTTATATGAAAAGAACTTTTATAGAAACAAAATCGTGAAGAAACCCGGAAGAAACTACTTCAATATCTTATTCCGTTAAGAGTTATTCAAGTTCAAAGCTTTATCTTACGTGTGTTGAGGAATGACTGGTGTAAGTAACAACGAAAGCATCCTCATCCTCACATCCTTAACCATTGTTAATGTATTTTAAAGATATTTTATCAAACTATTTTACTTTTTGGTTTCTGTTTTACTTCTTTCCTGACATATCCGGTGGTTTTTAAGCCACAAAATCACAGGACAAAATATAAACATGAGGAATCTGAGGATATGATGTCACAACTAGTCTGATTTCAGTCATTTCTTCACAAATAATACCAAACTTTAAACTTAAATATCTCTGTAACGGAATAAGATTTTTGAATGCTTTCTTCACCATTTTGTTTCTTTTAAAGTCCTCTCTTACATATAAGACCAAACTTAATCACTGAACTAATCCATTAAAATGTAGCTTATAGCTTAGTTTCATTATCTGACAGATTGGTCTACACAAGTATTCATTTCAATTTCTTTTGCTGATGTTCATTATAGGCGTAGAAACCGGGAGGGGACACAGGGGGCATGTTGCCCGATGTTGCAGTGACCTACATGGTGCCCCCTCAACTAAGTCTATTTTTTTACCATTGAACTAGTGTTGTAGCATATCTTTGTGCCCCCTCCCCTCCCCCAATGAAGAACATGTTCCTATGCTTATGATGTTCATAATGCATGACAATTGTGCATGCCTAGATCAAATATAAACCACATGATAGTCAGTAGGCACAGACAGGATTTGCCTACCAACAAATTGGGAGGGGGGGGGAGGGGCAAGCGAATTCACTAAATCACAGATACAAAAAAGCACCATATGAAAGATATTAAATTCAAAAAATTCAGACCCCATAAGGGGTTAATAGTTTTCCTTGTCAGAGGAGACCTGATGGGGGGGACATGGAGAGGGGAAATTCCGTACGAAAACGGTTAACCAAAAATTGATAACATAGTCATATACTTGATATAGTCCTGTCACATTGGTGATTTTCCAATGTTCTAGGGTTTTGTAAGGATTGAGATTTTTTAAACTCTTAGCAAGATCTCAAGGTCAGTGATTTTGTTATTACAGGATTAGTTCAGTGGTCAGGCAAGTTTATCGTATATGAAAGAGGGCTTTTCGATAAAGCTGTCCGTAAAATTAAAGACCTGACGGTAAATCAAGGTTCGTATCCGTAAAACTTCCATCAAAGACGAGGAAATCTTTACCAAACAGATTGTAAAAATAAACTTAATGGCACTCGTTCTGCGATTTTGGGCTGTTGTTTTGTTTTTTCAAAAAATTTGACGTTATGAAGGCCCTGAATGTGGAATATACTTTTGTCAGTAGTGTCGAAGTCTTTCGTCGGTAAATTTGTTATTTTATCAAAGGATCTACTGACACCACTGAATACAAGTATCTAAAATGACACCTCTGTTATTTCAAAATACCCATGAATTAGAAGAAAAAACATCCCTTTTTGCACCAATAGAGTTCCTTTGAAGTCTGCGCAGTGAAGATTTCTGACACCATTTGAATAGAAAGTACAACATTGAGATATTTGGTAGTTGTTTCGCTTATTATCCTTCGCATTCAACCATTTTGTCTTTTCAGAGACATTGAGAAATCAAAAGTTCGATCCCTGGGTCAAATTTCTATTTACCTTCATGACCATGTTATAACATTTTATGCTTGGCAATTTGAAGACTGTGTTCCTATTTATCTCTGGATCACGATCCGCTGACAATAACCTTGCTTAATGATTGTAGGAAAAAACGATGTAATGCGTTCCCACTTGAGTATGAATCCACTATCTGATCCAATGCAGGCGATCTGATTGAGGGCCATGTGTGAACCAGGAGCTAAAAAGCGGGTCGTTAAAAAACCTGCGTGAAATACCGTATTCAACGTAATGAGCACTCAGGGTACTCGCGAAAGTAGAATCACTTTTTTTTCCCTAATAAAACGCCCATGCTCGGGCCACATACAGTGTGTTATTCGAACTGCATTGTGCTAACACACTCTCGATTAGGAAGTCTCCAATTCTTCCTGGTGGGAAAGAAAATTCTTTTGTGATTCATTCAAAGCATGAAGGCTCATAGCACACATGTACTCAGTGTACACCTCCTGAATTGCGTGGTTCAGATGTTACGCTTTGTGCACACACACTTAACCCTTCAGCGCTCAACCGGTCGTGCGACGACTGGTTTGGGCATGCATACTTTTCAACAAATTATTTTGCTTAGTCAAATAGGCCCACAGCAGTAATCCTGGTATCATTTGAAAGAGCTCGAATAGTTCTTTCAGAAAATGCAACATTTTGATGGGGCCGGTAATGTTACAGATTTTTGAGAAAAAATGGGTTGATGGGTTGTAATAAAATGTTTTTTAAAAAATTGCACAAATTTTAACAATTAAAAACAATTTTTTTCTTCAAAAACTTACTTGCCATACTTCCAAACCTTGCTTTTGCCTGAAAACCCGTGAGGAGTTGGAAAAGACATCAATGCATCCAATTCTTGTCAAATTTGGACTGCCCCTATCAGCAATATTTTTTTTTTGGCAAAATTTAAACAAAATTGCATGATTATTAGCCTTTTTGAGACCAATTTTTGACAAAAGCCGTAGTTCCTGATCGGAATACAATTGTCGTATGCTAAAAATATTGTCAGAAAGCTCATTTGACATATTTTAAATTAAAAACATAAAGAGCGCAACTACTCAATCTTTGTCCATAGCAAAATTTTAAACTAATCCACACACTGACACATACGCATTCTAGTGTAGCGGTGAATTACGGGTTCAAGCGCCGCGCCAGATGCGAGTAATTACAGGGGTGATTTTTTTTTTTTTTTTAGGTATTGCTTTGAGAAAGAAAACAAATTTAGACTGGTATCAATGAAAAGGAAATTTTACAAATAATGTAAATATGTAAAAATATCCTCCATTTGATTTATTCACAAGAAAAAATACAAGCTCAAAAAAGCACAAAAAAATTGACCTAATTTTGCCTAAAATTTGCAAATTTGCATTTTTATGTTGATATTTTGACATTTGTATTGAAAATCTTATTATCTAAGCATCCATACAACCAAACTTGTAGTGATAGAAAATGAAAAGAAAGTTGTAAAAATTAATTTTGAAACAAAAAAGTTCTGAAAAATTGCAGTCACGTTTTGAACCGCATGGGAGTTTAAGAATTAACAATTCCCCCCCCCCTCCCCTTCTCGGGATCCGCCGGGAAGAATTGGAGACTCTTCCTTAGAATCAAGATCCAGTGAGAATTTTCATATTGCCTGATCTGATCACTTGCATTGGTCCTGATCACAAGCTCGAACTCAAATAAGAACACATTCATACTTACCAATTTACTGCCATTATAGCACTGAAATGAAAAGAAATGAACAGAATTCATATTATTGAAACATTTTACATGTGTGTAAATGGGGGTATGAAAGATTTGCGCCCTTACATCAGCGATGATATTCCACATGTTGGAAAATCAAACATCTTAAGACCACCATTAAGAATTTTTGGCCCTTAGATCCCTCCAACCCGACACCCTCGATTTTCTCAGAATCAGGGGTAATTCACACCATTCAACCCGAGAGACTCTTCACAATTCATTGATAGGCAACCAGCTATTGCTACACCATACACAACACAGGGGGTAATCTATACCTCCTTATCTGACAACATCTACATAGTCAATTTACAGTTCACTTGTTAGCAACCAGCTACTGTTACACTGCACACAGTAGGTTATTCATATGGGGCTCAAGCCATGTAACTACTGTTCAGTGAAGTGAATCAGATTAGTCCTTGGCTGGCCTAAATATAAATAAACATTATATGCTTGGGAGGACTTTGTGCAAAACCCATGAATGATTGATGGATCAATCCTCCTAAAGATGGTTATTTCCTCATGCTAGTGCTCCATTAAAACATACAAAAAAAGAAACTTGGTTGAAACTTACCACTACATCCACAGAAATTCTCAGAACTGGTCTTACTAGGAATTGCACAACACCAACCAAACACAGCATCCACAGTAAAGATTTCCGCAGTTGCGTGCAATAACGCACAAAAAGTTCCTCCAGTTCCTTTCCATTGAATTTCATCCCGGACATTAGATGGAAGGCATCCTCTTTTACTGGCCGCCTGTTCTCGCTCTTCCAAGAGGTCATCCAGTGACCCAAAGCTGACCATGTCACCCTGGACATGTCCCATTTGGTAATACTCCTTCTGAATCATTTTGGCCATGATTGTTTTATATATTATTTATTTTCCACGCTACTGAATGTACAAAATATCTCCATCACTTAACGTGATTATATCAAGTTCAAATGACGTCATGTTGGGAGAAGAATTTAATTGTTATCATTCCATTGTTATTTCTTGAGAAGAATGAATTGTATGGTTCAATTTTTCATAATTCTTAATCCAAAATTTGTCCCACTTTATGTCAATTATGACTAAAATGCTGTTGTGTAAATGAAATACATAAGACTATAATCCTGTACAAACGTATATACCCCAAATTTATGGTTGTGTCATCTAGTTTCTAAAAACAAAAGTGTGCTTGTAACGTTGTTTAAAACAAGTGAAATAAGGGATTTTTTCTTTTTTTACTATTTCAAGAAACACATAAAAAATATCAAAGTTTAAAATCTACATTGAGATGCTTCCTTCAATTCTAGCGGATGTTTTCAAGATGACCCACTTGGCCGGATTATCGTGTTTGATAAACAAAATCAGTTTCAACGTCCATAAAAATGGAACCTGGATTAGGGATAGATAGCTTGATCAAAATCTATGTGGGCGGCTGCAGCAAGCACGACTTGAGTTTTCAGCAAGATTAGAGTTAAGTGCATCTCCCAATGTTTTATTGATAAAATGACATGGAGAATCACTTTGGCAACAATGATCAATTAAGTCAATCTTGTCTTTCGTAACCAACATTGACATGAAATACTGGATTTGTGAAGGAAAAAACGGATTCGGTAACCTACACTATGCAGCTTTGCTTTAGTGAATATGAAGTTTGAATTAAGCAGATTTGATGAACAAAAGTGTATGCTTGGCTTAGGTGAAAGTTTTCCCACACTGCAACCCTAAGATTTCACAAGCTAACGCATTGATGATAAATTACAACATGAAATGTTGGAGACATCATAACTGTTTCATGTTTTTTTTAGTTTAAAACCACGGTATACTTTTTAGTTCTCAATGACATGAATGCAATTTTTATGTTTCATAAAGAAAACTTGTGGGAGGGCATTCCGCATTACATTGTTTATATGAGCTTAATCATTTCTAGTTGATGGGTGTAAATTTTTATTTTGTTTGAAAGCAGTTTGACCATTGTGTTGTCGTTTCTAAGTTTCTTATATTTCTGTTTGCTTAGAAGAATAAAACACAGACATTAGACGTAAGATGCACATAGTATCCTTTTCAAAGTTCCATGAATCTGCCGATCTTTTCTGGTTTCATCCTTGCATTTCACATGGGTATGATGATTTTGTTGAAATGGGAACCCCTGAATGGGAAAAAAAAAAATCTTTAAAATGTAAACTTGATTGGTTTGGTTTGTTGATGTTTAACAGCACCGCGACAGTCAGAGTCAAATGTGCCAAGAGGGTGTTAATAAGTAATGGTGTAAGAGTAAGGTCAATGAGGAGATGGAAGGTTTGTAAGGGAGATAAAGGGAAAAAGCTGAATGTGGGAGAAAAAGTTAGGTGAAATGAAAGGGGTGTGTAAGGTTAGGTGTAGAAGGGGAGGAGGGGAGGAGATTATATGTGGTGGAAGAGGTTGTTGTTGCGGTGGAAGATGATGATGTTTGAGGAAGAATTGTTTTCGAATAGGTCCAAGATTGAGGAGAGTGAGGAGAAAAAAATCTTGAAATTTCAAACTTAAAATTCAAAAAGGTGTAAATAACATTTATCATCACAACCACTCCCAAAATATCTTATTATACCCTCATTATTTAAAGTTCAGGCATATATCATCATCATCATCATCCCCATCTCAGCCCTATCCTATCATTCTCTATATTTATAGGTAACGTATGTGTCACCATAAGCAGGATTTACCCACCGAAAGTGGACTGGGGAAAGAGGGCAAAATCATCAAAACATCCTAATACAAAATATCATCATGCATATACGAAAGATATAAATATGGAAAAAAGTGGGGAAATGTCCCCCATGCACCCACCAAATCCTGTCCATGTGTGTCACTCTCCCTCTCAAATCATGTACCCCTCCTGCATGCAACATTTACAAAAGCATTCCAATGGCTTTTTACAGTATATATTTCTTGAAGAACAATTTTGATTATTGGACACCTTAGGAGCCAGATTTAGATCCTTATAGCATTTTAAACCTCAAATCCCAGATACAAAACTTAAAGTGTTAAGAGATAATATTTCAAAACCCCTAAAAGAAAATATTCTTTTGTTTCTCAAGATAAATAGGCACTTTAAAGGGTTGTAGTTCAGTGCATGGTCAGCTATGTCTGTCTTGTAGAAAAAGGGCAAGCAGGATTACAGAAATATTAGCTTGCAACACGCTTGCAAAAAGCTAAATTTTTAGCTAGCGCAAGCGTGCTGTAAGCTCGCGGCAAGCTAATATTTGAAAACAAGCTTGCAAGTTTGAGTAAACTAACATACTACCTTGTGCAAGCTACAATCACTGACAAAAAATGTTGGCACTTTTCTTCCCTCTACCCCCTCTTCAATGTTGGCAAAAAGTTTTGAATAAATTTCTTACCCTATCCACTTTTAAAGCGGTAATCATGTCAACATGGAAGCGGGAGAGGGAAAATGTGCCAAGTATTTTGTCGGTGATTAATTGTAGCATAAACTATCTGTTAGCTTGAAAACAGAAGCTTGCGAAAAGATTTTGCTAGCTTGCAGAAAGTTTTTGCTAGCTTGCTTATTAGCTGGTAATTCCAAATACTAGCTTGCAGTAGGCTTGCCAGGAGCATGCAGTAGGCTTGCTGTGAGCTTGCAGCATGCTTGCGCAAGCTAAATATGTTAGCTTGTTGCAAGAGTGCTGCAAGCTAATATTTCTGTAAGGGCTATTTGGTTCATGATATATTGGAGTTTAATTAAGCTGCAAGAAATCTCTATGAAAATGATTGGTAAGTCTAATTAGAAGACCAAGTGATGTCAGTCACACCCTCACTTGCTTAACAATTGTTCATTCCCTAACATAAATATTAGCTGGCAGCAAGCTTGTAGCACAGCATGCTTGCGACAAGCTAACATTTTTAGTTGCGCAAGCATGCTGCAAGCTTGCAGCAAGCATGCTACAAGCTTACAGCAAGTGTGCTACAAGCTTGCAGCAAGCCTGCTACAAGCTTAGTTAGTATATGGAACAAATTAGCTTCGCAAGCTAGCAAAACGAAACTGCAATCTTGCACAAGCTAGCAAAAATTATCTGCAAGCTATCAAAACTTTTAGGATGCTTGCGCAAGCTAACAAATAGTCTTCTGCTAGCTTGTGCAAGCTATCATTTGTTCCAAATACTAGCTTGCAGCATGCTTGCTGCAAGCTTGCAGCATTCTTGCACAAGCTAATAATTTTAGCTTGTCTCAAGTGTGCTGCAAGCTAAAATTTCTGTAAGGGTATACATTGGTTTTTCATAAAATATACTAAGAGTTTTACGGATGTGATAATATATAAACTAGTCTCATTTCAGTCAATTCTACACAAATTAAATTATATTTCCTAAAGAAGATTTTTGAACAGTTTCTTCAATACTTTGATATAATTTGCTGTTTTCTTTCATAATTCCTATACAATGAACACAAATGCTTACACTGAACTAATCCTTTAGATTTTGTAATTAAAGGAATTTAGTTTAGTGGTCAAGGAAGTCCATCTCATATCTAGGACTTTAAAAGAAACAAAATGGTGATGAAAGCATTCAAAAATCTTATTTTGTTAAGCAGATATTTAAGTTTAAAATTTTGTATCATTTGTGTAGTCCTCAAAGTCTTTATAACATAACATAACAAGATTACAGGCTAATAAGGGTTATTCACCCCATAAAAAGCCCAAACTAACAGCACCACCACCACAAAAAAAAAAAAAAATCAAGTACGCCCAGAGTTAGTAAAGAACTTATCAATGTTGACTGTGAAATTTGAACAGAATTGAAGCTAACTTCCCACTTAGGCAAACCATTCCACTCTTTAACAATTCCTTGCGAAAAGCTTAAACGCCGTATTCTATCATATTTTGTCCTCAATTTTGTGGCTTAGAAACCATCAGATATGTAACGAAAGAAGTAAAACAGAATCTTGTAAGGGTAATTATATTTTACCACATTAAGAAACTTTTGTGGAAAAA